>CAIGRN010190778.1:0-16472 GCA_903798345.1 Fraxinus anomala
AGCTCGAACAACTAGCACATACGCACGCTAAGAGTAGGATGTTAGGGAGAATACCTGCATATGATCATATCATTAGTGCACTCTTTGGTAAAATATGCCTCACGTCTAGTTGTTAACGTGTTTGCCGTGCCGAATGAGGAGATAAGCATTCTCACTGCTTGACACATGGGCTTGACTTCTTATATACTTTCCAAAATCCCGTTTCTGAAACTCAATTGTTTTGGGTTTTGCACCTCATAGATATTTGAATTTGAGCTGAATCTGTTGAATTCCTATTTCACTTTTGAGAAGGTCTACTGTTCATGAATGCTCAGCACGTAGTATTGGACAAGATTGGATGATACAGTGAACAATAATACAAGTTATTTTTATTTCATAATACTATCTAGTGTTGGCCAAACCATCTTACCGAACATATCATTCTTGTGTAGTGTTCTTTATCTGGACTTACAATAAGTTTTAATCAACTTAATGGGTGAATAAAGTTAAGTGATTTCTTTTATGACTTGAGTTGTAAGCCAAGTCGCCAGAGATAATGATGATATGTGAGAAACACGTTTTCAAATGCTTAGTCGTCCTTGTGAATAAAGATTTGGAAACTTAACTTCAATATTTCCTATTTACTTTTTCTGTAAGAATATAAAGAGATAATTCTCAACAAAATTCCTGTGAATAGTGATATTGACTTGTGCAATTGGGGTAACATCTTGAGCAGTTTCTGTAGTCAATATTCAACCAGAAATTCGTGTTTGCTTTTTTAGCTTTTAGAGTCAATTGGCTGTTCAAGATTTTGAAATTCTTTAGTTTGGACTTTTGGTTGTGCTTAAAAATTACTTTTCTGTGACTGTATGGTACTAATCGAGTGCAAAATGTTTTAATATGATGAAATCATTTTGTCACTTGATTGTAGGCTGTTTATCAAAGAAATGGGAATATATTTTTCCGTACGAGCATTCAGAAGGCAAAGGAATTTGAACAGAGTGAGTATACAAACCCTTCACATGTCATTATTTGGGCTGCTTGTTCGGTGGATATTGTTATTGTTTGTTAATTTTTGGCCAGAACAATTGGATATTGCCAAAGCTAAGCTACAAAAGCCGAGTTCGAGTTGATAGCATCATCAAACCACTGCAACCTCCAATGTTGCTGGTATTGTTGTTCAGAAGAGAGAAATTATGTAGAACTGAAGGGAAAAAATATAAATTTCTTCAACAAATTTGGACAGTGCTTTTAGGGAATCGATACATTTGATTATGAAGATGAAACTAGAAGTATTTCGGTAGTACGTCTACCCTATTCTGTTAACTATTACAAGGTCGATTTCGAGTCTATCGGATTTTCTTGCTGGTGATCTTGTGTCGTAATGGATGATATGGATTCTCAAGTATTCTATTAGGACTTGTTTGGTATGTAGTGTTATACGAGACTAGAAAGTAGAATTGACAAAGTTTAGGATTTTTTCTTTCTTAATACTGTCAATATTGTTTACAAAACATGTCCTATGTTTTAATTTTAGATGTCAGCCATATGTGATATGTATTGTAGTCTCCTTCTTTAAATGCCAAGTCCAGAATTTGTATGCTAGGTTGAAAGATTTACAGTTTGTCGGTGTACACAAATTTGTAGAACCGGTCGAACCTGATGCATGCACACATGCCTCGATATCTTATTTTTAACGATGCTGTTTGTGAAAATAAGTAACTTATTTTCAACTTAACATAAAAAAAAAAATAAAAAAATTACTAGTTTTGATTCATTTTTATAACTGAACTTTTTATAATTCATCGGGAGGTTCTCAATGTTAAGACTAAGAATCTGGTTGTTTTAGTTATTTCAATTATTTTATTAATGAATTTAAATTGGATGAAAAATAAAATTCGTTGAACTAACTTTAAATCATTGAGATTAAGATTTACCTAGAGTATTTCATCAACATTTCTTTGTCATGCTGTAAATGTAGGATTAAGGGGTTGTTTGACAAAATTTTTAGCAGAATTTGATAAAAATTGATGAAATTTATAGTTGAGAAATTGACAGAAGTTGTGGCCCCATGAAATGTGATATTAAAATGAATTATTGGATTTGACCTAATTTTTTTAACTGATCTCCCAAACAATCATCGAGAGTACAAACCGAAACACATAGATACAGATTCAACTACTAAAGCATGTGGACCAAAAATTTTTGATTCAAAAAGAATCTTAACATAGCGTGCATTCTTTATATGGAGATGTATTGATTTGATGAGATTAGAGAAAATAAGGTTCCATTTGATTTGCGTTTTAGTTTTCAATTTTGAGTTCCTTTTCAATTTTATGTTTCGAGGATTTATGTTGGGGATTACTCATTTAAGTCCCCGTTTGGTTTCTATTAAAATTATAATGCATTTTTCTCTCTTCTTTTCAACCACATATTCTCTAATGAAATAATATTACATGTAAATAAAAAAAATCATTCTTTTTCAACTCCTCATTTTTCAAAAAAAATATTATTTTAAAAATTATAATCTCAAATAATGGTGGTTAACCGGGGGCTAAATAACTCGCACCAATACAAATTGTATTTTAAATGGGTTTGCTCCAGACCGGACCGGTCCCATGAACCGGTTTGCAATTTTAAATCGTTCCTCTTGTTTAATCCAACTAAAATCAGAATGCACAAACTCAAAAGCCCTAACCTATTCCCCAAGCCCTAAACTCGCCTGTCACTGAGGATACAATTGAATCCGCCGTCAAGTTTCTTTGACCCTGATAAACCCTAAAAAAATCTGTAATAATTTAAGGAAAGCCCCAAAAAGTTTGTGAAAAATGGGAAAAGCGAAAGATAAGAATGGAAGTGTGAAGCTGTTTGATGATGACAGTAATGGGTTGGATGATGACGTTTCGAAGATTGAGATTAATCAAGAATTTGCCCGTCGATACGAGCACAATAAGAAGAGGGAAGACTTGCAGAGAATCCAGGAACTGGAAAAGAAAGGGGTCGTCAGTTTTAGAGATGATGATTCGGAAGATTCTTCGTCGGAAGAAGAGGAGGACATACTTATAACAAGTAAAAAACAGGATTTGAAATTTTTTGATGCTTTGATTAAGGTGAAAAAACAAGATCCCTCGTTAAACAGTAAAGAGGCGAATTTGTTCTTTTCTGATTCTGAGTCAATGTCGGAGTATGAAAATGATAATAAGAATGAGAACCGAAAGCTAGATAATAATAATGATGGTAGAAAGGGCAAGAAACCCATGTATTTGAAAGATGTTGTTTCAAAGCATTTAATTGAGGAGGGTCCGGAGTTCAATGATGAAGATGATGATGAAGATGTGGCTAATATTGATGGTAATGTGAAAGTAAAGAGTTTTTTGGAAGAACAAGAGGAGTCAAGGAGGGAGTTTTTAAAGGTGTTTGAGGAGGCTGCGAATGTTGAGGACGAGGAAGGGGATTTTTTGAGAGTGAAAAATGGCAATGGTAAAGAGGAAGAGGACGATGGTGAAGTTGAGGAAAAGTTGGATGATTATTTTGGGGAGGATGAAAAGCTAGATGATGACACTAAGTTCTTAAAAGATTATTTTAGGAATAAATTGTGGCTAGATGACGGTAAAAGTAATAATATTGAGGATGAGGATGTCGGGTTTTCAGAGGACGAGGAAGAGATAGTAAAGCAAGAGGATTTCGAGAGGGGGTGTAATTTTAGGTTTGAAGAGAATGCGGGGGACAGGGTAATGGGTCATTCACGAAAAGTGGATGGTTCTGTAAGGAAGAAAGAGAATGCTAGAAAGTTGCAGAGGGAGAGGAAGGAAGAGAGAATGGTGCAGGCTGAGTATGAGCGGAATGAGGAATTGAAGCATTTGAAGAACTTGAAGAAAAAGGAGATTAAAGATAAATTGCAAAAGATTAGGGAGGCTGCAGGAATTAGGGAGGATGGCAATTATTTATTGAATGAGGATGATTTGGAGGAAGAATTTGATCCCGAGGAGTATGACAGGAAGATGAAGGAAGCATTTGATAATAAATATTACAATGCAGAGGATATGGATCCAGAGTTTGGGAGCGGTAGCGACGAAGATGCGGCTGAGCATAAGAAACCTGATTTTGACGAGGAAGATAGGTTGCTTGGACTTTCAAATGGTTATGACGAGGTGAAGGAGTCTGGAGATGGATTCTTGTCAGCCAGGCAAACAATTTTGAAAAGTAATGTCCATGGTGAAGATGAAAATCAGCTTGTAGAAGATGAAGGAAATGATCCTAAAGAGGGTAAGCGGAAGAGAGACCGGAAGCCCAGTGAAGTGGAGAACACAGTTAGAGAGCAATTGATGGAGGAGTATTATAAGTTGGATTATGAAGATACAATAGGAGACTTGAAAACAAGGTTCAAGTACAAACCTGTCAAGTCTAAAAGATTTGGATTGAGAACCGAGGAGATTTTGATGCTGGATGACAAGGAGTTGAATCAGTATGTTTCTATGAAAAAGCTGGCTCCTTACAGGGAGAAGGAATGGAAGGTGCCTCGTATTAAAACATACCAGCAAAAACTGAGGAACAAGGCACTTCTTGAAGGAGAGACATCAAATGCTAATAACAAAGATAATAACAAGGCACGACGTAATGGTATGGAAAAATCAAAAGTGGTTAGTGCGGCAGAAAACGAGAAATTATCAATGGAAGAATCAAATGGTGATACAACCAATTTATCCAGACGAATTAAGAGAAGGCGTCGTCAAGCAGAACTCAAACTGTCACATTCGAGGCTTATGGCGTATGGGAAAATCCATTCCAAGCCTAAGAGCGCGAAGCATTAGAGCAGAGAATGGTCAAAAATTTTGCAATACTTCTATTGAAGGTAATACCACTTTTAATATTCTCGACCCATTATTCATCTTTTTCTTAGTTAGCTTTTTAGAAAAACTAGACCAATCTCTTAATAGACAAAGTTTGACGAGAAATTTCTGTATAATAAAGTAAAGTTGAAGGAAGAAGATTATATTGAACATCAAAATTATGGTTATTAAAGCTTTATTTTGACATCAGACAAGTATCTGATAAAAGTGATTTTGGAATCCATTTGTGTTACAATTAACTTTGTAGTTTGGCCAATATTCTTAAGCTGAAAGAGTAATGCAAAACTAGAAAATGGTATCTAAAAAGTCCCGATCAAATCTTTTCCAATTGAAACTTGAGTCTCTAGTGTTTTATTTCTCCTGTGATATTAAGAAATTGGATCCTGAAAACATTAGGCATTGCACAGGTTCAACTCATTAACTTTATAGTCTGCTGATTTAAACGTGGGTACGTTGACTCATTAGTTTTTATTTATTTATTATTATTATTATTATTATTATTTTTTAACTTGGAGATTTGTTTTTATGTTTTACAATAACCTCTTCCTGAATGATGGTTCTAGATTTGGACTTCTTAATGTGAAAAAAGGAAGAGGGTTGGAATTTTATACCAAATAATGTTGGTGAATGACCATTCTGGCTGTGAACCATAAATCACATACTTACAAGGGGAAGAAAGCTAAAATATGATATATTGCCACTTCAAGATCATGGTTATTTTAATTTGTTTTACTTGAGTTTGATTAATGTGGTCATTATTGATTGCGTTTTATTGTATTGTATGATGTTAGTCCCGGATGCTGGAGATTAGTTCAAGACTATTGATGTATTGAAACAATGCCACGTGGATTAAGTTGTAATTTATATTAAATGTCTTGCATAGTTGTCATCTTCTTGCCCATTTTCTATGTTGTTTTGATGGTATTTTGTAATTTGGAAAGAACTCCCCTCAGTTGCCAATCCTCAGGCATCTCATTATAATTTCCATAGCCCAGAAATATTGCAGACATTCTCTTAAAAGCCATCTCTTTCCAGTTATAATTTTTAGTCTTGCACTCTGCAAAAGATGACAAGTTTTATCAATAGAAAAAAATCAAACACCTGCTGAATGAAAATCCTATTTTCCATATTACAAGAAGTAATTAGTGTTTGTGTGTGTGATGTAGGACAATTCTATCACAAACAGGACGGAATTATTTCTTGTTGTAATAGGATTTTATTTCTTTTTTAAATTAGTATTTTTTATTCTTTTAGGTTTTTAATTATTTTTTATTTTAGGTTTTAATTAGTTATCTTCCTTAAGCTATTAGTATTAGGAGATTATTTTGCCTATATGAACAAAGACTTCAAAGCTATTTCAATGATCAATTCATTACAATAAAGTGTTTTCTACAAATATTCGAGAACTTTAATCTTGTTTTAAGAACTTCAATTTTGTTTCCGCACCAACACAAAGAGCACCTGAAAGCATTTAGCTTTTGTGATCCCATTTCAGTGCAGAAGTCTCAAAGGGTAAGTTACAGATCTACAAATATGCAAGGTTCTAAGTTGGATAGGCAGAAGGTAATAAGAGCCAATTTACAGATAGGATTTGACTTAGAGTCTGGCCATTATGATTTCCCATGCAGCCATTTTGTCTCAAGAAAGTGATGGTTTTATGGAATTGGAGAAACTTCTTATTGAGTTTAGGCTTGCTAGTTCTCTAATTCAGTAGCCAGATCCATGCATTGGCAAGCAGTTTCTCAAATGATGATTTTATTCATGTTTTGCTGAGCTTGGAAAGACAGTAAAAGTTAGCTTTTGTTGCAAACATGTTTATACATCTTACTATTTCTTAAGTTAATAAGTTAAAAATGTTTCTTATCACGATAGTTTCTTTTACTTTACTTCAAAAATAAGCGACTTGGTTTTTTTTTCCCCCAACTTTTAACAATGGACACGTTGGAAGAAGAGTTTGTTGAAAACTTGGGAACTTGATTATACTATGCTGGCAAGGGTAATTAATGTAAATACTTGCTTTTCATTTGTCACAAACTGCTCCTTTATCTAGGTTCTGTGGGTTAATATGGTTTAGTATGTAGCTTTTGCGTTGTGTGCTTTGTGTCTATCACCGTGAAGTTTGGTGCTACAATATGCCTAAGTTAGGGTGATTATTCTTATTGTTGTTTCTAATATAGAATTCGTCTTCAGTTAACTGACTATTGCAAACTTTCTGCTCAGATTGTGAAATTTCTTACAAAGTTCATCACCTAGCCCTGTATTATCATCAAGAGGAGCAACGTAAAACATTTGATTCACTTGACAGACTTACTGGTGGTGAGACGGGAGGAATGCTCATCATTATCTTTTTTCGTTTAGACTAGAAGTAATGCCAAGGCTTAGAGGGGTGTTCCCACCCGAGATTTTGGTTTAATGTCTTACCACCACAATGGGTACAAACATATTTATTCGGCACATCACAATTTTGTTGAAAACTGAAGTGATGACTATATATTTCGTTTGTCTTTCTCTTTGAGGTTTTGTGTGTTGTGAAAGCCAGCATAATTGGCATTTAAGAGTCGTAAATTTTAGAATTGATCATAAACATGATATGTTACTCCCCATCGCTTTTGTGTCCTATTTTCTTCTAAGTGACAAACGTGCTTACTTTTTGCTGGTTTATGGAAGGATTTTTAAAATCAGCTGGATGTGTTCATTCTCATTCGTTCAACATCAACGTATGTGGGAATTTGCATATTTTGTTTTCGGAAGCTGCCGTGTCCCCCTCCGGGTAATTTTTTCGGGAGTAATGCATGGTCGGGTGGGTTGATAAGCTGCTTATTTTACTTATAAGGAGGTTTCAGTAAAAAAAGCTTAAATAAATCCACACGAACAGATTTTTCATGCCCAACTTAGATGTTAGAGCTAAGAACAATTTTGCGATATAGTTAGGTGGTTTACTTTTAGTTAGGAATGTCATAAGAATCAGATCGAAGCATGTTTGATTTAAAATTTTGATAAAAGGTCCAAAATGTAAATCGGTTGCACGTAGGAAAACTGAAAACATAGAAGCCATTAAAAGAAAATTGTAATTGGCAACTATCACCACAAAATGAATAAACAATCGTGTTTCATGTACATAAAGTTTGACGGATGATGAGATGATGCGTATTTTGGTATTTAATTGAATAAATAGGTCAAGTCGAACCAACTCAAGTGGCTTTATAAGATTGCCATTTGTTACATGTGTGCTTATATTTAACTTGTTGATCATGTGAAAGTTGTTCAGTGCTTGGCGTGAAGTACTTTTGTGAAGTGTACATGTTTACGTAAATTTATATCTTCAAATGTATTTATTATTTATTATTTTATTTAGTTTCTCGTAAATAAGAAATTCATTTTTTCGATAAAAAACAAAATAAAAGACGAATTTATTTATGGAACCACGTTGTTTTCTTCTCCAATATAAGAGATTAAAATAAAACTAAAACCCATACTATAAATTCCAAACAAATTTGGTGCCGGCAAGGAAATAACGAAATTGCCGACTCAAGATCCGACGACCGTGTCTTCCCGTCAATACCGGGAAACTCCTAATCCAACGGGTCATATGCATTACAATGTCGGCCGTCCGATCATCAACCTACGGCTCATATCAAACTATGTGGGCTCCACCCAATCCTTCCCCCTAGACATATAAATAAAACCCCTCATAAAACCATGTCCACCCTGAACAATTCTTAAACAATATTCTCCCTCTCACACACCGTGGTATTGTGTGTGTTTTCTTGTTTCGAAAAATTGAATTTGCTATCTTGCTCTCTTATCCTACGCACTATCGCCGGAGATGAAACCGGCGTCGGAGTATATGATAAGAAAATCGAGGTACAGGAGAGGTAACCCTCTAGCTAAAAAGATCGACAGCTAGGATTTTTTCAGTGGATCTCACTGTCAAGAATGGACGGTCAAAAGCTTACTAGGAACCACTCATCACTTCTCCGGTCATCCCCCACTGTCCGGTCATCCATCCACAGCTTTTCTTCAATGAACGAGATCACACCTAATGAAGAAATAGATGACCTTGAAGAACAGAAACCCCACTGCAAGCCCGTTTCGCCGCCTGTTCGATCTGGTTCAGTGCGTCTAACTCCGATTCTTGCCATATTTTTCCTCTATGTATACACACTTTTCGCCTTCTTCAACAAGGACGACATAGCCACCTCGGAAAATCTGCTTTTAGGGCTTATTTTCGTTGCGGTTTTACTTTTCTTCGCATCGAAAAATAAGTCAATAATCCAACAAAGCTTCAGTTTTTGTAAGGAATTGTGTTATGAGTACGGAAAAAAAGTCGGGTTCCTCTGTTTCACCTCAAAGAACAATGAAAAATCAGTGAAATGGTTCATTGGTGAATCGAAATTCGATTATAAAGAGAATGCTAAGAATATTATTAGAGAAGGAGTGGAATTTTACAGCAATGGGGATTACTATGAAGGTGAGTTTCACCATGGTAAATGCAATGGGAGTGGGGTGTACAATTACTTCGCGAATGGGAGATACGAGGGTGACTGGATTGATGGGAAGTACGATGGGTATGGAGTGGAGAGTTGGTCGAGGGGGAGTCAATACCGGGGGCAGTATAGGCAGGGATTGAGGCATGGCTATGGAGTTTATAAGTTGTACACTGGGGATACATATGCAGGGGAGTGGTGTAATGGGCAGAGTCATGGGATGGGAGTGCAATCTTGTGCTGATGGGAGTTGTTATATTGGAGAGTTCAAATGTGGGGTTAAACATGGCCTTGGTTCTTACCATTTTAGGTGAGAATTGATGTTCTTTAATGCTTGTTTCTATCTGTTTGATTTTGTTTTACCTGATCTTTTTTCGTAATTTTTGAGTTAAGAATTGATGGTTTTTTATACTTGTTTCTATCTGTTTGATTCTGTTTTACTCTATTTCTTTGTTATTTTTGAGTCGATAAGTGAATCTTGTTGGATTTTGTGGAGCCTAATCTAGTGTAGATAGCTGAAAATTTTGCAGCGATAAGTGGATGACCATCTCACATCGAGGGTGAACCACTATTAATTCGTACGGGCTTTCTTCATTCTATGATGGAGTTGAGCTCAAGGTTTAATCAAAGACAAATCTTGATCGTACATGTGATTGGTTCTATGTTTGATCTGATAAAGTTTGTGTTGGTGTTTCTTAATAATGTTGTTTGAGACGACACTGTTTGGTTACAAATTTTGTGGGGAGGATTCTAGTTTTTACGCATAGTCTTTGTAATCGGATTATACCTTATATTGTTTCGGTTTTGTATGAGAGTAGTTGCCGTAGAGTTTTCGAGTTCATATCTTTTATTTGTTGATAGGTGGAACGATAGATGGTTCTGATTATTTTAGTTTTTTGGGATTTCGATTCATAAATTATTGAAGGAACTGGAGAATAAAGATGAAATTTTATCGTCTTGTAGAAATGGAGATAAATATGCTGGTGAATATTTTGGAGATAAAGTCCATGGTTTTGGCGTCTATCACTTCTCGAATGGTCACTGTTATGAGGGATCATGGCATGAAGGACGAAAACAAGGTTATGGCATGTATAATTTCCGAAGTGGTGAGACGAGATGTGGCGAATGGGATGGTGGTAATCTTAAGACGTCCCTTCCTACGCTAACTGATGCAGTTCTGCGAGCTGTTCAGGTAACAATAAGGTTACTTCTCTAGAAAATAAGTTTGAATTGACTAACTTTTAAGCACAAACAAATATGCTCCTATTTTCATTCTTAACTCTCGTTTTCTCTTGTATTGTTCCAGGCTGCTAGAAAAACTGCGGCAAATGCAATAAAACTCTGCATGGTTGATGAACAAGTGAACAAGGCTGTTAAGGCTTCAAACCGAGCTGCCAATGCCGCCAGAGTTGCTGCTGTTAAAGCTGTTCAGAACAGGATCGATGGAAAATTCTGCGATACTGATGTTTAAGGTATAAGAAATGTCCGTAAATGTAAATCTTCTAAGTTGTTCGTGCGTAAAAGGTATATGAGCACCCTGATAAGCAAGAGCTCGTCGGAGGTTGAGCGTATGTTGTGGTTTTCTTTAGACTAAGTAATCTGTACATAGTTCAATCAATACCTCAATGGAAAAAAAAAAACAAAAAAAAAAAAAAAAAAAGAAAGCAAATTTTCAGTAAGTTCTTATTTTGCTCAATTTTACTTGCTAGTTGCTGTCATTTTTGGCTTGATTGTGATATTGACGGGATATCATAAGATTAAAACAGTAATAAAGTTACATCTACGAACAAATAAAGGATTTATATCATAAGATTCGTGTACTTTGGAACGACTATGAAAAATATGGGAAGAATTGGCAATAAAATGACATCTACAAACAAATTTTCCTCGACCATTGTATAGTTTGAGAAGGGAAAAGTAAAAGAGCAAATTCAAAATCTTCAAAGGGGAATGAATCAATAATTGAACATTTTTCGTCACTTTGTTCAATTATCATTATGCTTTTTCGAGGTCTAGTAAATTAGATTCTATCGTTATGGTCCATATTTTGTTTTAGAACTATATTTTTCCATGCATATTATAGAGATCAATCTATACAAACAATGCGCGAAAAATGAATGGTTGATCTCAACACGTTAGGTACACTGAATTTTATATGAATAAAATAGAGCATATGATCTAATTCTGTATTATAATAAAAATGGCAAAAGACTCTAATTTTGATTTTAATAGTAGGATCAACGATGATGTAGAAAATATTCATTATAACAAATATCTACCACAATGTTTTGTCTGTATATAGTCATCATGTCTGGAGAAACTGATTCTATTGGATATTCAAGAATGAAGCATTTTACATATTTGAGCAAACAAATTGCACAGTTTGGTCTGAAGAAAAGTTTTACGTTTGATTANAAGACTCTAATTTTGATTTTAATAGCAGGATCAACGATGATGTAGAAAATATTCATTATAACAAATATCTACCACAATGTTTTGTCTGTATATAGTCATCATGTCTGGAGAAACTGATTCTATTGGATATTCAAGAATGAAGCATTTTACATATTTGAGCAAACAAATTGCACAGTTTGGTCTGAAGAAAAGTTTTACGTTTGATTAAATTAGTATCATAAATATAAAATTAAAGTAAGTAGAAAATGAAATATTATAGTAAACATTAAATAGTTTAAATACCCACTCATTATTTGCACAAGTGAATGTGTACCTGTACTTCCTTATTTTATGCTTATTTGTAACATCATATGGCGAGTACACTCATTTTCAAAGTCGAAATCTAGAATTGCATATTCTTTTGAAACCAGGGTGCAGCCGTCCTTCTTATAAGCCGTCTCAACAGTTTTAACTCCAGGTTAAGATTCTAATAGAATAAATAAAAGTAAATTAAATACATTAAGTATGTAAAGGAATTTATTACGATGAATAAACTTTACTAACCGTAGTATTCATATCTTGATGGAATTTTGTATTACAAAATGTTAATGACTTAGTGTCGGAAGATCATTGACAAAGTGTGACATTAATGAATAGAAGAGTAAGTTAGTTAGAGTTTTTCAAAACAATGATAATACAAATAACATTTTTTTCATTGTCAAATATACATGTCCGAAAAATAAATCCATAAAATACAGATCTTAGAATCAGACATCAGTATTTCAATAGTTATGCACAAAAGTCTTTATATCAGACTGATATGTTGACACAATCAAAAAATGGAGGAAAAAATAATTCAAGTGCATGTATAATCACTAACTCTGGAATACAACTTTGTCAAGTTTTATTGCTAATCGGGCAATCAAAATACCACATTGTTGTACAAACTTTAAATTTAGCAGAAAATCATTAGTTTGGAGATCATATATTTTTCATAATTTGTTTATTGTTGTTATGCAAATGGTTTGACGTTTCGAAATGGGGATCGACCTGCCTAGTCAGGTTGTGGGGTCGAAGGGACAGCGGGGCTGGGGGCAACACCCCCGAAAGGCAGGGATCTACCTTCCCGGTCAGGTTGCAGGGGTCGAGGGAGCTTGGGGGAACGCCCCCGAAAGCAATTTTGATTTTCATGTATATGTTAAAGAAATATAATTAATTTATAAGCAAATTTAACTTAAATTTCAACCTATTTTAATATAAATACAAACAGAACATAGCAAATTATTAATAAGTGACATTGAAAAAAGAAGAGTCAATTCGAAAAAAAAGGAAGACTTGTATCCAAAACCATCGAGAGTTAAAAAAAAAACAATTGTCTGCGCATGTCTCCGCGGTGCGCGAAGACTCTCTTCGCATCTCTGCACCGGGCTTTCTCCGCGCATCACAGAGATTTTTTTTTTTTTTTGAAATTATAAGAGTGCTAACAATTTCAATTCATCATGTGGGAATTATATTGTTACTGAAAGAAGGCAAGATCATCATAACATACACCGGTAATGGTAGCATTTTCGAAGTTCGCTGGAACAAAGAAGGTGATAAAATTGCTGCTTGTTATACCAACAACACATTTTGTGTTTTAGATTTCAGGATGTAGAATGAACAAGTAGAAGGGCAACGATTTATTGTATTCATTTGGCAATCCCTTAGTTTGATTCTTACCCGAAAGGCAGACATACTGCGATTGAAAACGCGATCATCATGTAGATGTTTAATGCACATATTAGCTGGATTAAATTATGTACTTATTTGTACATGTTGATTTTTATTGCAAACCTGAATTAACATTACTCTCAACGAAAGCAACACAACTCAAATCTGTGCACTTCATTATGAGAGAACGAAATCTAAATTACCTTAATAGAAATAAGTGAGCTTCAATAAATTGCGTCATCCAATGTTTCAGTTTCAATTTCAATTTCAAGCTTGTCTAGACAAAATATACAACAAATAACCTCTACAATTACAATTACGAGCTTCTCCACCCAAAAGTATACAACAAATAACCTCTGCAATCAACAAGTGACGTAATATAATAAAAAAATGTTATATCTTTCTGTAAGTTTTCTTTCATGTAAGCAGCGATGCCTCCACGAAACAGGTCACATAACCGGAGTCTCCAACGAAGGCACTCCAAGAAGTTGAAATCGAAGGGCGGGGAAGATAGGTAGCCTGATATAATGATAAATGGATATAAGACGCACTGGATTATAAAATTAGAGGAGTGGAGAAACGAAAATAAAATTGGAGTACTTGAAGAGCAAAAACTGAGAGAAGGAATAGTAACTCCTCATTCGTTTACTATTGCATCTACAGTATCCCTCAAACTGTCTTTTTTATATAGTAGTGATACATGGACATGTATAGGGAAAATTGAACCGGGCTGTCCCCCTGCCCATTTAATTTTTTTAGTGTAATTTTTTTCTTTTTACATGTTAGCCCAACTTATAATTCGGTTCTGGATATATACAAAACAAATCATCGCAACCCCGTCCGTCAAGAAAGCATTTTCAAAAAAGGGAGCAATAGCAACTTGCAAGAGTTACGACATTACCCATTTCCTTCTGTATAATATTTGGTACAAGAAATGCGATTTGCTGAACTTTGAAAATCCGAGTGAAGCAGCTGCAGAGAAAATAGACAAGGAATAGAAATTTCGACTCAGTTTCCTTCCCCAAAAATATCATCAGAAAATAACTTTCAATATCACATAAAAGAACTTAGAATATTTTCTCAAGAACTAGCATACGCATAAAAAATGAGACCCACCTTAATTTGAGAATTTAGAATCAAATTTAAATGTATGTACATACCTTAAGTATTTATATGCACTTACCAAGCATCCCCAAAGTAGCAAAGAAATAAAAGGGCAAAAAGAAAAGAAAAATATGAGCTCACAAGGACAACCGAAAGAGACTTTTAAGACAACAATTAATAAGAAGAAATCATTCTAAATAAACTTAGAGACGATTACATGAATCCATTTTCGTCACTCACTCTATGCAATACACACCTAATGAGAGGTCTAAAGAAATCGAATCTTTTGCAACTATGTCAGTGTTGGAATTAATGCATATTCAACTTATACCTTTCAAAGCATTGAAACTCAATTTTAGATTTTTGATGAGTCATTTATAATTTTGAATATTGGAAGATCAAAATGAGAAAGGGTTTCAAAGCGATAGTAAAGCAAGAAAAATCAAACTCCAATCCTTGAAAGAGTCAAAATCTGTCAATGATTATTTTTCTGAAGTCATCCGAGTGGTAAATAAATTCGAACTCTTGACGAAGAGATGTCTGATCAGAGAATTGTTGAGAAAATTCTCATTAGCCTACCAAAAAAATTTGATCTTGTCGATGCTATGATTGAAGAATCAAAAGACATTGAATCACTGTCAGTCGAACAATTGATCTGTTCGTTAGGATCACATTATCAACGAAGATTAAGGCAAAATGAGAAGTCCATCAAGAGTGCTTTTCATCAAAGTTTTCAGAGAAGTCACAACAACTTTAGAAGAAAAGAACTTTACAGAATGAACAGAATCCGAGAGATGAAAAGATTTTTAATATGGGAGATTCAAGCAAGAAGTATTAACAGGAAAGTAATAAAGGTGTAGATGACAATAATCCTCCTTGCAAGATTTGTTGAAATTCGAATCACAGTACATCTGATTGTTGGCATCAAGGTGAGCCTCAATGCCATTACTGTAAGAAATTTGGTCATATCGAAAGAAATTGCAGAAACAAACATAAAAATAGTATTCAAGTGAATTTTCAAAAGAAGAAGATTGTGGAAATTTATTTTATGTTTGTCAGCCCACTTTTGAAAGAAAAAATGCAGCACGTGGTATCTTGATAGTAGTTGTAGTGATCATATGTTTGAAATCTGAAAATCTTTCTGAATATTGATTCGTCCATAACCTCAAAGCTACAAATAGGGAATTGTTCTATTATTGATGTAAAGGGAAAAAGGGACTATATCTGTTGGAACAAAAAAGGGTCATAGAAACATTCGAGATGTTCGTTACGTTCCTGACTTGGAGCGTAATTTGCTTAGTGTTGGACAATTCATCGAAAATGGTTACTTCGTTCCTTTTGAAGATGGTTCATGCAAGATTTTTGATAAAAAAAAAAAAAATGATGCTATTGCCAATATTAAGATGAAGAGCAACAGAAGTTTTCCGATTGAATTTCGATATGGACTTCTTTCTCTCAAAAGCCAAATTATTGATGATACTTGGTTGTGGCGTCATTTGAATTTTAATCGGTTGAAGCTGTTGAAAGAAAAGAAGTTTGTTATAGGACTTCCTGAAGTTGACCAAATGAGTCATTGTGAAGCATATCACAGGAAAGCAGCAAAAAACTTCTTTTCAAAAGCAAGCAACGTGGAGAGCAAAAATGATACTAAAGTTAATTCACACAGATATTTGTGGCAAGTTGGAAACTCTTTCCTTGAGTAAAAATAGGTACTTTCTCATATTTGTTTGTTGTGAAACAAGCAAGATACCAAAATTTTTCTGATACCATTTGTTGTGAAACTGTTAAAAATTGCTTTACGACTGTTATAAGTCCATGTCATTTTTTAATTATTGTTTTAGATATTCCTGTTTCAGTCAATAAGTTAGCCCTAGTCTTAAGGAGTTGTTATTCTGTTTTTGACGTGATGTAGAAAATGGCTTGAATGCCTTAAATTTCGGCATTTCACT
>CAIGRN010190788.1:0-10450 GCA_903798345.1 Fraxinus anomala
TAAGTTCAAAACTATTATAATTACAGTAATTAGATCTTATCTAGTCGACTATAGACCACTCAATCTAATTATTAGTCTTTACTTTTTTCACTAAAGGCAAAATATTGCACTCTCGAAATATATAACATAACAGAAGCCAATAAATTTTTAATAGTTTCCTCTGACCCGTCATATATGTATTTTAACCTCGTCCAAGATTCGATAATTAGATATGAGCATAAATGACCATTTTGTCCCCTAATTATACTCATTAACTTATATACTATTTTCTTCAACGGTCATGTGAATAAATCACAAATATCGAAATTTAGTCGTCGCTAAACACTGAGTTCAGATTTTAACTGTTTAACAGAAAATACTTAAGTAGTCACTTTACCCTTTTTTCAAAGTGACGGTTCTCTATACAAATTCATGTTTTCTATTTCCTTCATTCTCAAGTTTCCAACTCATAGAGATATTTGACCAATCAAATTGATCTCACCTATTGGTAAATCAAAGTGATTTAATTTTCTATACGATCATGCTATAGAATTAAACTCGACACGTGCTCAATTCAATACATCCCAAGTGTACTAGTGTCACCTTTAACTATTTTTGTGATAAGGACAAATCACAAATCCGAATAGTGAATTGATCAATACTACAACATTCCAATACAATGTGCCAACTATTATACATTGGTTGTTAACAAATTACTCATGATCGAAATATAAATTGTGTCACGCTGTACTTCTCACGCAAGTACTGAACTTATATTATTACAAGTGATCATAGACACTTTAATTCACATGTTCAATAATAAATAAATAAAACTAATATTTATTCATTATAAATTATTATTACACCATAGCAAAGTATACTATATGGACACAACCCAACACTCTATGCATGGAGGTTACCATTCTTAAGTTGTGGATCCTAATTATTGTCGATATGCAATACCATTACACAAATTTATCTTTGTTAGGTTTGTCTTACAAATAAGTGAGTCGTCATTAGGGTTTTGTACCACCATTAAAAAAGAGAGAGAGGTTAGAGAAAATATGCTACACGATTTTTTCTTTTGTAATTTTTTTTTATCATGGTGAATTACTGCAGCGACAAACGAGAACTATTCTCACATTAAGATGAACATTTATAAATCTTGCATATTCTTTTGTGTATTTATTTTTTAATTGTTGGTTGTATAGAATTAGAGCTTTTAATTCTCAGCACACCAGTGTATTAAAGTCATCAGTCGCAAAGCCTATACTGCCATCTATTCTATTTTTAGCAGGAATTGTGGTGGGCTTTTTGATATGGAGATGATGGACTTTTCATTTTTCTCTGAAGCTATGTACACTGGAAAAATTCAACGACACAGTTAGTGTTTAACAACACTCACTATTTCAAGAGCACAATTAGTAATTTTCATAATTCAAAATCTCTTCCCATATTTACATGTGAAGACCACAATATACCCTATTTATGTAGCTTGGATGACCAAGTACATTTTTTTTTTCTCAAATTTACCTTCTAATAACATGGTTTAGGCAAATTTAGTAGCGAGGATAAATTAGATATATAATACCGGATATTTCACTACAATGTATAACCTGCACTAAATTGCGATCTCTACCAAGAGTTATATCACGAATCAAAATTTTGAACTGTTAAATTCGGGATGATGATGATAAATCCAGTTGAATTAATTCATAGGCCTTGAGTTCATTATTGAATATTACATATCGATTGACCCAATGTTACAATTGGTGGCCCACGGAACCGAGACGAATTGAGAATCTCATATGTGGTAATTAGGTGCGGCTAGGGCTCAACTCATTTATATTTACTTGGCACAAATATTAACCCACCCTAATTTCCACTTATATGAGTGGACTTTGTCCACTATGAGAGACATTACTTACATTACAAACGACTACCTCTTTTTCTTCTTGGCTGCGCGACTGCTCCTCTGTAATTCTTTGTGCTTTCTACTCGCGCTTCCTCTGCTGCTACAGACGTCTGTTGCCGACCTGAGCGACCCCGACAGCCCCCGTTTGTGCCTTGGTTCCTCCTTTGTTTTGGCCCCTTTGTGCGGTAGCTCCCTGCCCGGTTTCTTGGTTGGTTCTGTGGCTGATTTCTTCGTGATTCTAGTGAGATTCTTGGGTCCAAACGTGTGTGGTGTTACCTTGTTGCATTGTGTTAGTTAAATCTGAGCCCCGTTAATCCTTTGTTGATTCTGAACGTGATTTTTCGATTGGAAAGTGTTATTCTTGCAATTTTCAATAGTTTAATTCGATTTCTTTGATTTGATTTAGAGTTTAACTTATATCTAATTGTAAGGAATCATTTTACCACACTAAGAATTCTCTTAACCCTGCCAATGAGTAGTAGTTGAAGAATGCATGAACTAACAAACCTTGTTGACAAAGAAATTGATATATTAGATTCGAGTTTCAACTATTTCATTTGAAAATTAATTAATATTTCAATGATGATTTGACATTCGATCAACATCATTTGAATGACCTAACCTATGAGTATAATAGTAAAATTATTGCTCCCCAACAATTCCCTAACTCGGATACCACTTGCTAAGATCGAGTTTCAACCATTTCATTTGAAAATCAACTTGTGTCTTATGTGAATATACTAAACCTTTTATGACATTTAACTACCATTTTTCGATAGGAACCATTCGTGTTTGTATCACCATTACCTTGCAATATTTGGAGGAACATGATCATATCAATTACCAAGCAGCAAAAGGGATGACAGGTTGGCTAATGGCGTGAAGATCTCAGAATGAAATTTTTTTATTTGTTTACTGCCTCTAGTTTTATTTTATTTTACCAAGCACCATTAGTGATATATATATATATTTCAAAATTATCAATGCAAACAAAAATTCTGTGTATAGAAGGGTGGCCAATTATTCTTTTTGTTTTTGAAGTGAAAGAATGGATAGATTTAGCCACTGCAAAGTGTAACTTAAAATTAGAGTTCTAGTAAATTTTATAAAAGTTGATGAATATATGTGGTTCAACAATTGTGGATTCCACGAAAAATGTGATCAAAATTAATTATTAATTTTGATTTTTTTCTTAAATTCACCACTCAAATAATACAAGGTTTGTCGTCATTTAAGTAAATCGCATACTGTTATTCATAGTGAAGACTATCGATAGTCATGATACGTGTCATACATATGATATTTTGTTATTTAATGCATCAACGTGATAATTTTTTATTACATCATGCATCAAATAACAAAATAACATATGTATGTCACGTAGGATGACTATCGATAATTTTCACTATGAATAGCATTAGGTTTTCGAACTAGTAGAAATATAAAGTTTTCTGGACTATTTCTTCCTTCGGATTCATAATTGTATCACACATTAAAAAAATTGAATTAATTAAAGTATTTAACCCAAATTCAAATTCCATGAGAAATTCCCTCCGTTTCATACGCCTCTATCTCTACTTCATAGAATTCCCCTATATCCTCTCCTACTATTTTTCAACCGCCGTTGTAATCTCTTCACATTCTCTCAATTTTTGGGAATAACTCCATTTCATTCTCTTCGATTTGGTTTTTGGATATTCAAAAATCATTTTAAAATTCGTTCTAATGGCCGCTTCATTCGGAAATTACATTCAAATTCTCTCTCTAACTCTCCTTTTCACCGTCATTTTCACAGTACAATCAGTAGTCGCCGTAGATCCGCCGGAATATTCTCCTTCCCCTTCCCCGCAACTGCCCGGTGACGAACTCTCCCAGTCTCCCGCTACTCCCTCGATATCCCCTTCCGTAGCAGATTCTTCTCCACCAGCACCTCCGCCGCCAGATTTCTCCACTGCACCATCTCCGGCTACAGGCGAGAACACTCCGTCTCCTTCACCGGCGCCGGCATCGGAGATTTCGAGCGATGTGAATCACGCGAACCAAGCCGATTTCGGTAACTTGGAGTCGCACGAGTCGTCTGGCGGGATGAAAAGCGGGCATAAGGCAGGGATTGCACTCGGAGTAATCGTGTTTGCATGCGTTTTTGGTATCGGTACTATTATATACAAGAAACGCCAGCAGAATATCCGCCGCTCGCAGAATGGGTACGCCGCTAGAAGAGAATTTCTGTAGACACGCACATTTACAGATTTCTACTTCTATGGGTACAATGTTTACTACTACCACCGCTACTACAACACAGTCTCACAGTAATTTTTATTTTTTATTTTTTTATTATTTGTTATTAATTTTCGTAGATTCATTATATTAATTGAAAACTTGCGAGGTGAATGATTTGTTTGATTAATAATTCTTTTTCAAATGAAATACGTAATCGTACATTTATTTTTTTTCAGATATTATTCAAACAATTAAATAAGGTCAATTATTTTAATGCTTATTGTTTTCGCATTCTCTTATTCGAATTTGAATTGTCAATTTGATTTCATAACTCGTGCAACAATAACAAGAACAAAATTTAGGATTGCTGTGTGAAGTTTAGCTCATAGGTATTTTAACGAAACATTAAAAGTAACTAAATATTTTTGCAACTACATTGAGAAATTATAGAAAGAAAATCACATGGATTGATCCAGTGGCGGATTCACGGATGAGTTTTGCTATTTTACCATAGCGGTTGACATAGGGGGTGACTGAATGGCCACATGAAGGCCTCCTATTGGGGGGGGGGGGCGCCTGCGGCCGGTACTTGTTGATGAGTATAATTTGTCTATAACTACCGTTTGCGCCATATGCAACCTAAAGAACCAAAAACAAAAGAACATAGTTTAGCATTGGCAAGTCACACTAATGATAAGAATACATTCATTCATAATGTATGAAATCAGTCTATCAACCAATTGACGAAGTATATAATAAAACTAGAGAAAGCAAAAGACATGACATACTTGAACTGTATCCAAAAACAATGGCTTCAGATGTAATCCAATTGTAATGTCAATAATATCCTTTCTATAAAGTGAATACTAGTCACCAAAAATATCAGTAGCAATAGGAACAAAAAGAAATTCAATAATAAAGAAATAAAATCAGTCAAAACACTATAAAGAGGGAAAAAAAAATAGGCCGTTACTATACAACACACACACAACCAGCCTTCATAAATCTCAGCAGCAGGCTCATAGACCATTGTCATAAAACATAAATAATAGATTCATAAATCATAAAACATTCTCAATGAAAATGGCATAAAAAAAATTGAGAGGTTCAAACAGTGGTGGCCGCAGTAGGCAGTGGCGGAGGGTGGAGGCTCGGCCTCGACAGATCACTAGTCACCAGGCCGAAGGCTCAGCGTCGATTGTGCAATCAGAGGAAGATTGGGCTATTTTGCTTTGTTTGATTTTTGCAAAACTCGTATAGACACAAAGTAGCAGCTTAACTGGAATATATCAAGAGTCTGGCCTGGATAATGGGCCTAATTTAAAAAAGGAAAAGCCTAGACAGAAAGCCCACAAGTTAAAAAAAAATGTGGCTTCATTCATTTCCTAAAACCTCCTGCCAGGCAACTGCAATAATAGCGGGGCTGCGTACAACGATTCTAACATGTAAATTCCAGTGGATCCAGCATGGACGACCACGCCACCTCGCTGGGTGCTGGATCCGCCACAGGATTGAACAATACTAGCAAGAAATGCATACTATTTTGCAATTTTTATTTTTTTTAAAAAAATGCAATATCACTAGTATGTGTCAGTCAAAGACTCAAAATATACCAAATTCTTAACATTATTCACTTTCAATCCCCGGTAAATGCCTACCATTTTGCAATTTCACAGTTTTGCCATAAAGGGTTGTATGCTTTGAAATCATAATCCAGTAAACAGTCCTCACGCTCTAACAGTGGTACTTCCAACAACAACAGAAGTACCAGAAGGATTCTTCAGTGAAACGGCGTTGTTGGTGTCGGCAGAGGAGGCAGAACCAGTATTTGTCACAGAAGTAGCGTCTCCAATATTCTTCGGCTTCTTCACTAAAACGGCGGAGGAGGAGGCCGAATTGGCGGCGTTTTGAGTGTGGAGAGAGGTGATATGGCACTCATTCTAGTCGATAACTTTGAGGTCCTTTATCACTTCTTTCAGAGCGAGGTAGCCACACAGGAATACGCAATCATCTTGTAAGGTAGAGCAGCTAAGGTTCGTCAGCTGTATTCTGCTCACCACTTCCATCAAATTCTTTCGAATTAACAAATCAATCAATCAATATTAATATAAATGATTTCTCAGATATAAAGTAAAAGGAAATTCGGAAAATAAGAAATATCGGAATTGAAATTGGATTTTAATCTTTGAATTATTGAATCAGGCCTTTTGATATCGCTTCTTGTTGAAGCCATGCATGCCTAGGATCTGAAAAATTAAAGCAACAAACCAAATTAACCGAAAACTTGGAAGCAATTTTCATACACGCAATCAATTTCAATAAAGTAACAGCACAAAAATGACAAGTTCAGAATGAACTGCTTAAATTTAAAACAATAGTATTGAGTGGGGGGTCAGAGGACCTGGTTGAATTGGCAGACGGTGAGATCGACGAGATTCTTGTGACCATCAACGAGATCGAGGTATTCTTCCATTGCTAGCATTTGTTTTTGCTTCTTTCTCAATGTCTCTTCCACCATTCCATATCTTGTCTCAAGTTCGCTTTCCTTCTCATGTGAATTCTGTTTTTCAACGAGGCTGCGTTTGATTGACATTATTTTTAATGGAAAGTGTCATTTTTCATCAAAATTTCTACTTTTGGGTGTTTGATTATCAATTTTTTCATGAAAAATATTTTCAACTTTTAATAAGTGACAATATTTTCCTTGAAAATATGGAAAATATTTTCTTTAAAGTAGGGTGATTTTTATTTTTCAGGTAATTCGGTCACTCTTTCTCATCTATCCCTATTTCTCGCCTACCCACCAATAAAAAATGAAGAAGTATAATATTTTATAGGTTCAAAACTAAATCAATCAAACACATTTAATTTATAATTTTCATAGAAATAAGTTGTACGCAATTAAATTGTCAAGAATTTATTTTCTTTTCATACAAATTTCACGCTCAAAATCAAATGCACCCTCCTAACTGTTTGAAACCTTGAATGAATGCAAAATGCAACACTTGCCTGCTGCTTAAGCACTATATATACACATACATTGTTACACATATACATATACTTACATGGATGTATAAATTTACCGTTTGTGATAAAATAAAGTGGAAATTACACAAAATCCTACTTTTGAAAATCAAAATTCTAAAATCAGATATAAGGTTTAACTTTTCAAAAATCAAATATTATATGTTTATATATTATATATTAATTATATAATTTTCATTCCCACCCTAATTAATTTCCCCCAAAACCGTCTATTCCCCTCTCTCTCTCTCTCTGTCCCCTCAGCCTTCATCATCCTCTCCATTTCCCTCTCTCTTCACCGCACGCACGCCCTCATCCATCACCTGAACCACCGCTAATTCAACGGCGGCAAGGCGAGCATCGCTGTGAGTCGCACGGCGGCGCAGAGATCCACTGCTATGAGTCGCACGATTTTAGATCCAAAAATGTTAAGAAGAAAACTAAACTTGAAGAAATGGGTTGTCGGATTAAACTAGAGGATTACACGAGTGATGGGCTTCCAATTTAATACCTTTTGCCATTGATTTTCTGGGCTTTTGATTTTTTGTTGATTTTGAGGATTACACAAGTGCTGGACTTTCTATTATGATACCATTGCCATTGATTTTCTGGGCTTCTGATTGTTATATTTTTTGTGATTTTTTTTGGTGATTGATGGTCAAAATTAAAATCATCTCCTCTCTCTCTATTTTTTTGTTGGAGTGGTGATGATGTCGATGGTGGTAGACTAGTGACGGAGTGGAGTTGGTGTTGGCACTGGGGGGTTTTCTTTTTTTGTTGTTGTTGGTGGTGGTGTTTTTAGTTGGTGATGGTGCTAACAGTGGCAGTGTCGGTGAGGTGGTGGTGGTGCTGTGGGTGCGATTGTGGTGCTGTGGATGCGATGTTGATGTTCTGATCTGTGGTCGTGGTGGTGACTATAATAATTTTTTTTTTCGATGGGCTGATTTGTTTGAAGTGGTGGCGGAGGCGACGGTGTGACGGTGAGTGGTGTCGGCAGCTGAGGCGGTGTTTTTTTTAATTATGGTGGTGGTGGTGGTGTGGTGCAGTCGATGGTCTGGTTGTGTGGTGCGGGTGGCAATTGTTTAAATCCGTGGTGTGATTCGTCACCAAGATCAATGGTGGGGTGTTTGGTGTATGTGATCAACTATTTGGACTAATCGTGACCTTAAAATTCGACAATTTGTAATTAAAAATTAATATGTGATCAATAAATTTGAAAATATGTGATTGATAGATAACTGCGATCTGTAATTTTTTGATCTGTGACAATAAAATAATCCGTGACTTATAAAATTATTTATTTGTGACCTCGAAATAATCTGTGACTTATAAAATTTTCGATTTGTGACTGNAAAATATGTGATTGATAGATAACTGCGATCTGTAATTTTTTGATCTGTGACAATAAAATAATCCGTGACTTATAAAATTATTTATTTGTGACCTCGAAATAATCTGTGACTTATAAAATTTTCGATTTGTGACTGAGAAATAACGTGTGACCAATAAAATTCTTGAACTGTGACCATAAAATAAGTTGTGACCAATAATTTAATAAATTGTGATTGATTTGCAATGAATAAATGAGTTGATAAGGTTACAGTTCTACATCATATTGTATGGAATTGCGGCTAATTATTTCGTGGTTAAAGTCACAGATCACTATCACAGGTTTGAGTTCACAAGCCACAGTCAATTTTTATAGGTCACAAATCAGTATAAACGAGTCACATATCAATATTAATATGTTAGATGTTGTTTTGTAGAGTCATAGTTCAAATTTACAGGTTACATTTTATATTACTAGTCACACGCAACGATCAAGAGGTCAAAAATCATGTCAGTTGTACAAAAAAAGTATGGCGGAGTTGTCGCCGAAGTTGGAACATTTGTCGGAATTGAAGCAGTCACTAGAATAAATCGACGCCGAAATGGTCATCAGAGAGTCGCCGAAACGGTCGTCGAAATCGGAGCAATCGTCGAAACGTTAGGGGTGGTGAATGTGGGGTGGATTATATATGTTAAATATCTGATTTTAAAAATTTGAAAATTGTTTTCTTATTTTTAAAATAGTATTTAGCCCCTATTTGATCCACATTAAAATTTTCATTCTCATTCTTCTACTCATTTTCAATCACGCATTTTTCAATAAAATAATATTTTCCATCACATCAATAACTTTTCCTTCATTTTCAACCACACATTCTCCATCAATCTACTATTTCAAAATAAATTCTTTCAAAATAATATGGCTCAAACACACTCATAATAAAAATCTGATAAATGAATTTTTCTCTAAAATAAATAATAAGTTATGGGCCTTACCACATTGAGGGCCAGGGCCCATAAATCCAATTGAGGAAAATATCATTATCTTCAAGTTCTAATTTAAACGTATTTTAAAGTGAAATCCGAAGTTCTTTGAAATAATGAGTGGTCGATCAATTTCATTATCTCAATCATCTTCCATGCCATCTTTAGACACGTAGGAGAATGTTTAGCTAAGCTTAAAAAGTTTCAACTTATAAGTAATTAAGCTTTGAAGATTAAGATATGATAAAAATTCACATTAGTCATTTATATTAAAAAGCTAAATGAATATGAAATACTTGCAGAAAAATAACAGTTCAACCGTGTACAATATTAAAAAAAAAATATTGGATATTTGTTAAACTGAAAATGACTTGAACATGATTAAAGAAAACATGTTCGTTTAGTGTGTAGTTCATTCAGTTCCATGCACCCGAATATATCCATCGATGTACACACGAGCAACCGAGCTTTCTTTGTTAACAAAGAAGAAATTGATTCGAGGTGGAATCCAAGCAACAAAAATTTCATTTTTCTTACAAATTGGAAACCTGCCAAATAAACACATTCACTCAAGAATTGTAGAAATACCATATCATTATGATATATATTTCTCTTGTTGCTCTTGAAGGAGCCTAGCAGAAGATTTGGCATCCAGATAGAGAGTACCAACTTCTTCCAGATCCGCCTGCAAAAAACGATACAAGCTGAGTAAACATTCTCCTCACAAATACCTATTAGAATCCTTCACACACTTGTATCCATACCTTGCAAATTTCATTGCGACATTCATTTTAGCAACTATGCTGGCTGGTGATAACAGCTGGACTGCATGCCTGATGTAAAATGCGAAATGGATACATATAAGAAAGCCACAATAGGGGCAGCAATTAAAAATTATTTGTAGGGAATTAAAAAACCTCAAGGATGCTTGCTGTCCAATCTCTCCAAGATAAGCCAGACTTTCCTCGCCTATATGCAGTTCCTCGACTTGTGCTCTGA
>CAIGRN010190792.1:0-30820 GCA_903798345.1 Fraxinus anomala
TAAGAATTTTTTTGAAAGAGTCATAAATTAATCAAGAAAAATGAGTCGGTAGTCGATATAGATTTTTGGTCATTTGATCACATCTCCCATAGAAAAGAAGGAAATGTCCAAAAGACGGTGTTGTCAACCCCCCCTCCCAAAAAAAAAATGTTGAATTAACTTTCGTATAAGAAGGGTGAGAAAAAAAAATTACAAACCCTTTGGTTGGTTACAAGTGTTTTTCATTTCAACTAGGTGAAGAAACATTAATTTGTGCTCTTTCTTCACGTTAAATATAGTTCAAGGTATTGTTTGGTGGAGGTCCCATTTCCACTTGTCTAAGCTTCCAATTTTCTTGTACTTTAGTTAAATACACACACACACACACACAAAAAGTATTTGCTTTCAATCTGTTAAGATGGCTTTAGTGGGCCAAACAATCCTTAATAACCAAATCAATCAGATTTTCTTTCTTTTTCTGAATTTGTTGCAACTGTTTTATATGTTAATTATAAGGACGAGAGAAAAAAAATTGTTTATTGTCTAATTAATGTTTTTTTTCAATATCATTTGGCATTCTATTCGATTAAATTATTTGTTTTTCATTCTTATTTTTGTTTACAAGTAGAATTTACACAAGTATATAATTAAATACGTTGGGAAAAGTTCTGCTATTTTGGAGAAGAATTATGCAATTTACCCTAAATTTTATGTTTGTTTACCATTATAAACACATAAACATTAGTGCTTTTTCTCCCTCTTCAAATACAAAAAAAAATTCTTCGTTTTCAAAATCTTGGCACTCTCCTTTTCTCTCACTTACTCAAAAAAACCTTCGTTCTCAGGAAAGTCCTTGTCTTCTCTCTTTTCAAATGGCCAATCTCAACGACTTGGACATTCGATCTTTTTTTTTTTTTTTTCTCCCTATAATGAAGGTTCCAATAATGGAAACTTCGAAATTTTCTTGGTTTCAATAATGAAAACTCTGAAAACTCCATTGATTTTGATAATGATAGTACCAATAATGAAAATGATCCTACTTACGACCTTATCCACGACGGCGAAAACAATTATACCGCATTGGCAAAACGACCTTATCCACGATGGAGAAAAACACCTTAATTGACTACAACAATGGGAACAATGACAACATCAAGACAAATGCCAAAATTTAATTTAATGCTAGGAAAATATGGAAGTTTAATCCTTAAGACATCGATATTTTAATAAGAAAATTGAACTCGTTTCATCATTAGCCAAACCAACAACATTGGGAACAATGAGAACATCAAGACGAATGCCAAAATATAATTTAATGCTAGGAAAAGATGGAAGTTTAACCCTAAGACATCGACATATTAATGAGAAAATTGAACTCGTTTAATCATTAGCCAAACCAACATAACAATTCCATAACTATATACACGGTTAGTTATTAATATTATAGTTCTTAAACATCCGTGTACAGATAATTTAACAATTACGAATACGCGTGTTTTTCTACAAAGGATATCTTTAGGGACTTTATGTTTCCTTAGAGATAAATTTGTCAATATGTAAATCCCATTTCATGCACAAGGAACTCAACAAAATGTGCATAGTAGTAAATTCGAAAAAAGTGAATAAAATTGAATTAATTCCTATTTAATTTGGCATCCTCCTAACATTGTTGGCATGGACGTTGGTATAAATGATTGCACTTTGGACCAACAAATAAAAGGTTTTAAATTTTGGAACTAAATTAGTCTAAAGGGCTATTGATGAACATATCATGTGAGAGTATGATAAATCTACCTTTCCCTTGCCTCTTTTTGCACAAGGGTCCATGGCATCTATCCCACTTGGGAGGTTCATGTTTGGACCATGCACGACAAATTTGTTTTCACTATGTTTACGTCTCTTATTAGACCTTATTTGTTTCTAATTAAAATTAGATTTTAATCTAAATTAAAGTCAAACAATTAATATTAATGACATCTTGTATGGGTCTCATAGCTTTTCAACTACACATTTCAAAAAATCTATCACGATCTACTAAAAATCTAATTTTAATCATCAACAAACACCCACTTAATGTTGTTGGAAAATTTATAGTAAGAAAAGTTATGTTTATTGTACGTCGACGGTTGAAGGTGAATGTACAAGAGTATTCGTATTTTGGTTGTTGAATGCATATATAAATTTGACAAAAAAAAAAAATGAATAAATTTACATTACTCTTTCTCAAAATTGAAAAAAAAAAAAAAAAAGAAAGGAAGTAAACGCAAAAGGTCGAGAGTCCAGTCGGAAATTTGCTATGGATAGGTCATATTCTTTCCATTTTTCATCAAAATGGAAGCCATACCACTTTTCTATATGATGAATTATCTATGTATAGAAGTTTGAAAGTTGAAGGCGCTTTGTATTCTTCATGTACGTAGGGAATGTAAAGTAACGCGACACTTGTTTTCGCTAACTCCAACTTTATTAACGATTTCATAAAAAGAAATATGGGATCTTGTCCTTCTATTGTTTTATGTATTTTATGCACAAATTAGAAATCATAATCACTTCGGCTTCCATTAGGAAAATTTAAGCAATGTTTTAGGGATTTTTCAAAATTTTAAATAATTTTTTGAATAAAATAATAAACTATTCTTTCTAACCTACTATTAAAAGTTGGACATGGAGTACAGCCACCCCATATAGACAACTCAATGCACTTTAATTTTTATGCAACTTTATCGTTTGTTTGTTGTCATATGGAAAAAGTGGCCGGTTAGGCGGTGGCTCGACCAACTGCCAAGTACACGATTCTTGATTATAGATAAATGAAAAAGACATTTGCCAAGTAAAAAATTAAATTGGATTTTATTAAATTTATTTGTGGTCGTTATTGTCACTAATAACTTGTACTTTAGGTGAAATAATCATTTAATAATCTACAAGTAGATAAAAACCTTTTTATTTAAATCATGAAGATATATATTAATTAGTAAGATAAGTTTACTCGACTTTAGACAAAACGAAGTTTTAAATCTCAAAAGTACTAAATAAAGGATTATTTAAAATGAAGTCGTGTTCTATATATTCATAAAATGTCCACAAGTGTCATATGTGTGACGACTCAAAAATTAACTTAAGTTGAAGAGTAATTCAAATACTCTTATAATTTCAAGACTAGTTGTATGGCTAGTCGAGATGAGACATTTATTCATATTTTCTAACAATCCCTCCTATCAAATAACCTCATCGTCTCGCTCTTCCTCATGCACCACGTCATACGTGGGCCAACCTTCTTTAGATTAATCTAGTTCAATTTTCTTTTAAATGATATCGATTTTTCATTGATGTCTAAATAATTGTATACGGCACTATATATAAATCAGAAGTGGAAACATGGGCACGAAGGCCTATCCACAGCCTGTTTATCATGGGAAAGAAGGTGGTAATAAAGCAAATGAGGACCCCCACCCCACGCCACCCTACTCAAGCCCCAAAAGGAAAATTCATATAACTATGAATTGTATCAATCAATCACAACTATATACAAAAGGTAAATAGGCCAATGAATTCAATTTTAGATATGATAGCATAAGAAAGGTCAATCAAAAACCTTTATTATCATATTTATTGAGAAAAATTTAACCATGGTACTATAACAAAATATTAAATATCAGTTAAAAGCGTTTTAACTTTTGGGGGGTAGATTTCTACAATTTGATGTCGACGATTTGAACAATTGGACACGAGTGAGATATAATTTATCGTACTTGATTAAGCCCGGTAGTTAAGGACTTAAGGGTCAAAGAAATCCTACAATGTTTAATCCAATTTCAATTATGCTTATCCTCCCCATTATCATTTTTAAGATTTGTGGATTTTCAATACTCGTCAAACACCAGATTTCACAGCACCAATAGAGGAAACTTGTAATCTTATTTCAGTTCTTGGGGAAATGCTTGAAGCTAGTTGTGGTTGATAACATGTCCTCGAGTCAAAAGTCATTTGCATTCGACTGCGATGCTTGTGGTCTTCACTTCTCGGGAATTCCTCTGACCGGTGTGAGCCACTACTTCGATTCCCATAAGTACAATTCACTAGGGTGACGACCCTTTCGTGTACTCCAAGTTACTGAAGGTTTTAAACCTCAAAAATCTCCCAATTAACACATCCAAGTAACAATCTTCAAACAAACCTCACGAACATATTTCCGGAGCTTGCATAGCTGACAACATATTTGGTAAGCAATATTGCACAAAACTGAACATTATTATTTCAGTAAGATTTTAACTTTCTACTCATCAACAGCTTCATACAAGCTGGTCTACAATATATGAAATTCAACACAAATGCAAACTTCTGCAAACAAAATTTTCAGTTGCTAATGGTATGAAGTTGAAGTGTAAATAAATGTACAAATTACACAGTCTCTTCTTTCCTAAAAGCAAATCGAAATACAGAAAAGATTAACAGTTCTCCAAAGTTTGTTTCTGTGCAAGTAAATCTACAACAAGAAACAATATGACGACAAAAAGATCTACAAAAAAACCCCTTCCTGAAAGAATAGTACAAAAAACTGCAGTATATGTAGTCGATACACGGGGTACAAGTATTTCATCGTACCCCGCTGCTCTTTGAGGCATCATACTAACTCCATTAAGAGAGGATCACCTGCTGCCATGATTCTTATTAGCTTAATAAAATCTTGCTCGCTAAACACATTCCAAGGGTGAACAGCCGGCACTTCAGCAGAATAAAATGATGTAGAGTTGCTTGGTATATTTTGCTTATATACCATGGAACTAAACACCGGGTCGAAATTCTGAGGTAAGTCGAGTGCTGGAAAGAACATCGGCATCGCAACCTTGTGATGGATATCTAGATCTCCAACTAGATTAACAAGATTGATAAAGTCAGCTACAAAACGGCGAGGAACGTAGAATACCTCCGAATTGCATATTGTGAGACTCGCGTGATCTTTTACAGTTTCTTTGTAATTGACTTGAAGGTGAACTGGCATTGTGGCAACTACTTTTTTCACCATGTCCGCTTGCTTCACAAACCAATCGGATTTTCCAGCAATTGAAACGCTGGTCCAAGAATCGGATACCTATATGCATTTGTTTTAATTAGATATATGCAAAATGTGACTATTTCAACTATTCAACAAGCTATCTTGTCTCAAAACCAAGATAATGACATACTTATCACGCAATTATTTAAAATTTGCAATTTTGGGCTAAAACTTATCAATGCACTGATGTGAGCATAATTTTTGTTTCATCTCATTATCCATAAGGCTAAATGGCTAATCCCACCTTGTTTGTGAACATGTAGGAAATAGCATTTTTCACCAGTGTGTTCATAGAATTTATTAAGTTTCGGTTTTTTTTTTTTTTTTTTCAATAGCACTCTTTTGCAGTCAGTCATAATTTTGGCTGAACTTAAAAAAAGTTACTTTTAAGTAACTTTTTGCTTCCATACATGTTTGAATATGTTATTTTAACTTTAAAATGTAATTATTTTGAAAGTCACACTTACGTTATTGTCAAAACAAGTAACTTATTTCCAACTTTAACAAATAAAAAAATATTTATTTAAAACTTACTTTCTTCTTTGAAAATCCACTCAAGAATTGACATGACTTTTTTGGCCAACTCACTAATTATTTTAAAACAAATTTATTTACTTATAATTGAACTTTTTAAGTTAGCCAAACATGCTCTATATACATAAGCAGCTTTTATATCAATGAGCAGTCATGACACCCTTAAGGATGAACAAGCCATTTACCTTGTTTGTGATCCAGAGCTTAGTCTTATCCGCTTGCAACAAGTTCCAGTAATTAAGAATAGTATCATCCTGAAGAAATAAAAATCCTTCGGCACTGGTATATCTATCAAATAATTTCGACAGATACCTGAAAGCAAAACATGATAATGTCACAAGCAAGGAAATACCAGAACAAAATGTGAGAACGGTTTTATGAAATATAACACCAAATGCAGACAACCGTTGCATTACACCAAGTCACAAACATGCTTTTCACTGCCATAAGTATATAAGTGAAGAAGAAAACTTGACCCTTCAACAATGAAAGCCAGCTTGTGCAAGCAACACAAGGGATGGCATGTTAACTGGTTAAATAATATCAGCCTTAATCATAATCACTTTACTAACTTTGTTGGCAACAGAGATAGACGGCTTATTCTGAGGTGATATAGTAAAATCAAAGGACGGAGCAATATTAGTCACTCACCACAAAAGCCACATATTGGTAGTTTCCACAAGTGTATGATAACATCATTCTATATAACAAGAAATCGATAGATTGCGAATAACTTATAGTAGAAGCATAACAAATTAATTGCTTCCCCAATCAGAAGGGATAATTTCAAAGCAAATAAACATAACTTCGACCTACTTCAAAAATTTCTAGGTTGCTATTTTAAGAAAATCATTCCTAGATAAAAATGTTCTTTTGGTAGTATTTCTTTTAGCTGCTTTGGCCAAATCCACCTGATTGATTGTCAAATCTAATTACTTTTAAGAGGCATGAGTCCACACAGAAAATTATGAATGATATTCATAACAGAAAAAGGAATTACTTTTAAGAGGCATGAGTCCACCACCCAGTGAAAAGTATCATCGACCACAATAGGGATGCAGGTGTAAAATTAATTGCACATATTATGTAGCGTTTGGGAAACTCTTAAATTTAGTGTTTAGTAACAAGTTTGCTTCAAATTACTTAAACCCAGTTTGGTAAGTACAAATCCTGAAACTACTTAGATTTTGGGCATGTTCGGTATTGATTAAAAGTCAATTAAAATTGAAAATATAACCGTTATTGGGTCTCACTCGTCTAATAAAAGTCAATAATAACGACTAGTTTTTCAATTTTAATTCGATTTTAATCTCTACCAAACACACCCTTTGTCTAGCTTGACTCTAGCCAAAAATTGGTTCAAGCATCAGTAATGAAAGTTGGTTACATCATTGAAGCCAAAAAAACAAATCATAACAAATATTTGATTTGACTAGATGTGACAAATATATTTTTTTGATTTTCAGGTGACCAATAGATTATCTTGAGAATTTTTTCAATGCACAAACTAGTCCTGATACAATACAAGTCAAACTGGAATAGGTACTTGTTAAAGTAACATCTAAAAATTCTGTAAAAAGTAAAGCAGGAAAAGAGGGAATAGAACACACTTACTTGTAAGCATGGTCCAACTGGCCTTCTTCCACAGCAAGATCTACATTTTTCTGCCCTGAGAGTATGATAACTGTCTTAAATATCCTACCATATAGCAATCTCCACTCCAAAGCAGTTCGTTCGACCGGTCCACTGCAGAACATTATAAGCACAACATTCCCGAAATTCTTCCTCCAGTGTATCAAATTCGCAATTTCATAATTCACTGTGCCAATTTCCTCTACGCCAAGATGCACAGATGGTAGTTTCTGGGGGATAAACTCCTTCCTATCTCCATGACCAATACTTGCTCTTGGCCTATCCAACTCGAGAGACATCAGTCGAGGCTGCTGGTAACCAACAGCAAGCAAATCTTGAAGCCAAGCGGCAGTAAACTGCACATCTTTTTCCGTCCAAAACCCTTCTTCGGCCATCACATAACTTAGTTCAAGAATCTTCTCAAACAACCCGTGCTTATCCGATCTCCATCCCACCAAGAATTTGATTAACCGGCCTACATTCACGTGAAGATCTTTCTCTTCTGAGAAAGGATATGCTTCAATCCTATCATACCGATGAGCTGTAGGAGGATACACCACAACATACCCACCGATTTCCCACAGAAGCCTTTGCGCCCAATACCCTCTCAACACATCAGAAGCCATTGAACTAACCGAAACCGGAAGCATCAAACCCCAGAAAGCAGATGAATGAAAAATAGTATTGAATGAATTAACAGGCACCATTGTACCCTGTGGCAATGCCACTTTTGGGGCACGCTCATCAAATCTAATATCAAATGCTTCCAAAACTGGCTTCCGAGTAAAGTAAAAAACTGAATCCACATCCGGTAGCCCATTTGAAATCCCTTGTTGTATAAACTGTCTCCCACCGAAAACCTCAGTGTAAAACTCCTCGTGCCCAATCTCACCTACATTTTCTAAGGGCAACCCCCGCGGCCACACAGACCGCTGCCCAAAATGAATATAAGGGTTCACAACAGTCCTGTTAGGATTCTCATGACTATACTGCAAAATAACTTCTTGCCTAGCACCTTCACCAATCAGTTCAACATCAAAATGCTTCCCAATATCATTATCGATCACATCTCCTCGATCATCAACGTCATAAATTTTTTTTGCACCGTGTTGTATGGCAAATAAATATCCAACACTTTTTCTCACAGATGAATCATATGGCAAGTGATCAACCACTCTGAATCCCAATTGAGCTTGGATTTCTAAAGATAAATAAATAGCACCTGTTGAAACAACAAAAAATAGAAAAAATCAATCTCCTAAAGAACTCCATTAAACTTCTAGGATGCGTCAAAAACAAAAATAAATACTTCACAAATTCCTGTTGAAGTTCACACCTTTAACTCTTACACTAAATTGATTCTTATTAGTTAAAAATTCCAATTAACTAAAAATACCAATTTCATCAACAACACAACAATTCATATTCTCGCTAGCAGGTTAATTGAGTTGATAAAATTCAATACTAAATCGTACCTTTGAGACCCCAGTCTTTTGGGGTCTTGGAATTTCCCACCGCAAGCACTTGCCAACCTTTAATACTAATCATTTTCCGAAGTGAATAAGAGGGTTGATCCGAGACAGATACAACGATCCATTTCTCCGATCGGAAATTCGCATAAGGAGTAATTTTATCAACAATGCGCGGAATTGAATTCCAATTGATAACTGGGAACTTGGGGTGAATCGACTGAGACTGAGTAGACTGGAGGCAGAGAAGAGCGGCCGTATCGCCGCCGGCAACCCCATAATTGCGGAGGAAGAAAAGGGCCGCCACGGCGGTGATAAGTAGAAAGATTGTTAGTATTTTGTACACATTTTCCGAAACCCATGTGGAAAAATCAAGGTTCTTTGTCTCAGAAAATCGATTCGAAGCTAAAATTGGTCTGCTTCTGGGTTGATTATTTTTGGGTTTTGCACGATCTTGGACTAACATTTGAGTTGAATTTTCCATCTTCACTCTTGCATTTGACTAGAGTGTGATTCAATTTACCTTCTTCTTCTTCAGTCTAAAATGCGGTGAGGTCGAGTGGGTGCCGACAAGAAATGTGGGTAGAGGTTTTCTTTCTTACGCTTGAATCCAACTTCTTGCTGTGCTGTATTTTTGGTGAGTAGTCACAAAGAAGTTTGTGTGTTCTTTTCAGTTTTAATAATTAATTGATTTGATCTAGAATTGGTTATCGATTTAACTCAAAGATTTGGACAAGACAACTAATTCTATATATAATTAAATGCGCGAGAAAGATCAATGTATGGTTTGCAATTTCTTTTAAAAAAAACCCTTTAAATTTTAACTCATTTTATTAATTACACATGTTCTCAATAAAATAATATTATACATGAATTTAAAAAAAATTCTTACTTTTTAACTACACATTTTTCAAAAAATATTATTACGATATCATTTAAATTTTTTTTTCATATAATGGAGTTCAAACAAGGGCTAATTTTATTTTGACACGAGGAAGTGAATTGACAGATCAAGACAGACCCACCTTTCACTCTTATTTTTGGTAAGACGTAAGTGATTCGATTGGTATGTTTTAGGTTTATTATGAAATCAAAAGGTATTGAAAATTAAATTGTTGGCGCATTCACATAATCCTTATTTTTTGGTCTACCGAGTTTGGTACGATATGGTTTTAGAACGTTTAAGTTCTTGGTGTGTTCAATACGTAACAATATATTTATACAGTGATGAAAATAATTAAAATAGTCTTTTAGAAGTGCAACTTGACGTAAGTTGAGCCGACTCGACCCTCATTTTATCAAGCAATGTTGGGCTTCATGCCTAGCCTAATACAAATAAAAATTTCCATGCAATCTATTTCTAGTTCTCTCAATCAATAATTCTTTATTTATAAAAAAAATATTAAAATCTTATTAAAGAATATTGATTATTTGAAAGCTAGTCACAAAGGCATATTGTGTTGCGCGTGCAAGGATGCATTACCAGTACTTTTTTAGACCTAATTGAAGCACATTATATATTTGTATATGAAATGAGCTACTTCATATTCACGATTGTCTAATTATTTTATTAATTTATTTATCATCGAATTTGTTGAAAATAAAATAAATTTGTTTGTTGTTTTATATTGAGGTGCTCGAAAGACTAAACTATGAAAAAATGATTTTCGGTGGGACATCATATAATGATGTTTTGCAATGTACAAACTCCACATTCTAGAAAGAAATGGTAGCATTGGCTTTTAATGATTTGAATCATTAAGGGAAATTATAAAAAATCAGGTGTTTAAATATCACAACTCAAAAATCAGGTCTAAAGTTTCATTATTCATAAATCAGGTATCAATATAATAATTAAATATTAAATATATCCACCCAATTATTCCAAACCCTAATCATTTTTCCTTATATTCTCTCTCTCTCTCTCCATCACAAATGACAACCGACAGTTCATTGCCCGTCGGATATCGTCGCCGACGAAGACGGTCTCAAGCACAGAGAAGACGCGCGCAGTCTCTGCACAGATCAACGGTGATGGTTGTTCATTGCCGCGGCTTCTCCGTGCCTGATCGACAGTGGTGGTTGTGGCGCTCAGATAACGATCGCCTCCACGCTTTACTATGTCATCTCCCCGCACATGGTAGTCTCTCAGCAGCGTCGCAACGGTGCTATGAAAGGCAACGTCACGACGCTGCAGAGAGTCTGTTGACGTTGCCGTTATTCTCTCTTTTTAAAAAAAATTTTGTTGTGGTGGTTGTGTTTGTGTCGAGGTGTGGTGGTGGTGGTGTTGATGCTAGTTGTATTATGGTACAGATGTGGTGTGGTGGGTTGGTGGGTTCAGATCTAGTTGGTGGTGGTGTAGTGTGTGTGCTGTGGCTACGGTTCTCTTCACCAGCGGTTGAAACATTGATGGCAGGTTGGTGGTGATACTGGTGAGGCGGTGATGTTGTGGATTGTTGGTGGTGGTGGTGGTGGGGGTTGCGGGGCGACGACCGCGGCAACGGGATGAAGAGTGTTGGTTATAAATATTTGTAACCAAGTATTGGTGGTGGATGAGGATCGAGATTGGATTTTTGGTGTATGTAACCAATTATTTAGTTGTCTATGACTAGCTCTTGAACCGTTGCCTTAAAATTTGATAATTTGTGACTAAAAAAATTATTTGTGACCAAAAATTTGAAAATATGTGACCGATAGATAAACTGTGACGTATAAATTTTTTGATCTATGACCAACGAAATAATTTGTGACCTATAAATTTTTTGATTTGTGACATCGAAATAGTCCGTGACCAATGAATTTGATAATATGTGGCCAATAAAAAAAGTTGTGACCTATAATTATATATCTGTGACCATTAATTATATAATTATGATTTTATCATAATTAATTAATAAAAATATTTTTTAATTAATAAATAAATATCTGAATTTTGCATTTGTGAAACTTAAAACTTGATTTTTGCATTTGTGAAATTTAAAACCTGATTTATGATTTTTTTTTCCTTGAATCAACACTTGAGATACAAGACATATGGTATAGTAATTAGATTGTACCTTTTTACAAGTGATTACACTAAATTGGGCTATGCAAAATTGGGCTTTATCCATTTGCATTACATGAACCCAACTTCAAATTGGTATGAAGACGGATAGAAGCCCAAGACGTTTCACATTTTTTAGGAAATTGACACAAATAATACCCTTATGCTTATAAGTTTTTTATTATTCTTTTACTAGATTTTGATCTTAACCTCTTTTTGAGTTGTTAACACCTTGTGAATGGAGAAAACATAGCACTTGGTACACTTCGTTTGATGCACTTCACATGCAGGTCTTGACAATTTCAACACAAAGTTTGACACGAATTGAAGAATCAGATTTAACTTATCTCACACGACCAACTTGCGCCCCTAAGTTCAAGTCACAATGTCAAGTTCATGCCCACATAACATGGTCTTAGTATTTTCCTATGTCTAAAATAAATATTCTCTAATGTAATTCAAATAATTCGACAATAATTTCCATAACAAAATAGAATTGGACATGAAAATTGTGTAAGTGTATATTGTTTCCAGCTCTACTAACTATACATTCTTTAATTGATGTCCAAAATTACACAATACAACAATTTATTCTTTATAGATTATTTCTTCAATTAGAGTCAATTATTTTAAAAATGAGAAAGACGACTATATTCCTCATGTGATTGACCAATATTGCCCGGCCTTTAATGTTAAAGAATGGCCAATTGAAGAATATAATACACGTAAAAATTTAATCAAGATTAATATAGTTATTTGGTTTGGGTCATGTATCTTTTACTCAAATGAAAAGCAACAAAATCATTTGAAATGACTCTTCGAACTACCAATAACACGTTTAATTTGTTGAAATAAATATGATTAAACAAGACAAGTCGAATATAAATATTTAAATTAGATACCATCAAATATAATCAAAGACGAGATGCAACTTGCAAGTGATATAATTTATGAAATCTCACATAGAATTGTATTCAATCCAATGTGTTTTAAACGTACTTACTTTTTGATACAATTTAATTTATCTAATGTGGGTCGAGTCAACTTTCAATAAAACCGTCTTCATACGTAAAAGTATTTCAAAAAACTAGTCCATGGTTGACCATTCTTTATTGACTTTAAACCAACAGCCAAGTAGGAGCTAACACAATTTGAAACTTTCTTTATAATTATTTTACCAGTCAACTCTGATTACATAGTCAATAGAGACGACAAGGAATGCTTCCAAGGAAACTTGAAAGTATGTACTAAGGAGAACATTAACATTCTCAGCAAGTCCTATATATACACATATAGAGAGAGAGATACACACAACACACAGCCTCTCTCTCTCTCTCTGTAAACGCCAAGAAATAGAGTATATATTTTGTTACATATAGAGATAGAGAGAGGAATTGAATGGGGAAATATGTGGAGATGTTGGATTTAGGAGTGAGAATAGCAGCCAGGTTTCATTCCCACTGCCCACAAACTGCCCGATTGTACTACCACCCTCCATCCAACTCCGGCAGCCACCACGACCGCGGCCTCGACCTCAATGTTTTACCGCCGTCTTCGGTTGCACTGAATGACCAAGATTCAACAGATCATAAGGCTAATAGTTATCGTGACAAGACTTCCATTAGTTTTGACGTTACTGAAATTTTTGTTTATTCTTTGGTTTGAATATAGAAGAACAAAAAATTGAATGGTAAGATAATTATCTTCACATTCATATTATTTGTTACACATTTTTTTGTATTTTTTTTTCTTTAGATTAAATGATCTACAAACTGAGCTTGTTTGAACCATATTTTTATTGAAAAATGTATTTTAGAATGATAGATTGATGGATAATGTGTAGTTAAAATATAAGGAAAAATTTTGGGTATAATATTATTTTATTGAAAAATGTGTGGTTGAAAAGAAGAGAAAACGTGTATTGAAAATAATGGAGTTCAAACAAAAGTTATATACGATCAGAGAGGCATAATCATCGTAATTAAAGAATATTGTACTGTCTAACATAATATTTGAACCAAATACCTCTAGATGTAATTAAGTGCTTGTTTGTTTCCCATTTTGGGAGAAAAAATAGAGTTTTGAATAGTATTTTTTGGAGAATGTGTTGTTGAAAAATAAAGTAATTTTATTAGTTTGCGTGTAGAATATTTTATTGAGTGAATATGTGGTGGAGATTGTTTACTGTAATAAACAATGTTTGATAAAATGGATGACAAATAAAGGCTAAATTTTAATTTTAATTAAAGTTAATAATTAATTTTAATCACAAAGTAAAGTAATTTTATTGGTTCGTGTGTATAATATGTTGAGTGAATATGTGGTGGATATTGTTTAATGTAGCAAACAATGTTTGATAAAATGGATGACAAACGGGAGCTAAAGAAGAGGTGCATTTGATAGAATTTATGAAATCTCACATGGAATTGTGTTCAATTCAATGTGTATTAAATACACTTACTTTCTAATACAGCTCAATTTATTTCATGTGGGTTGAGTGAACTTTTCAATAAAATCTCGATAACGTCCCTTAATATGCAAATAATTATGAGATACTAGTCCATGGTTGACCATTCTTTCTTAACTTTAAGCCAACAACCTAGTTGGAGCCAACACAATTGGAAACATTCCATTAATTATTATACAAGTCAACATCTATTACGTAGAGAGCCGGCAAAATAATATAACTTTACATTTAAATGAATCTATTTAATATCATGTAATTGTCACTTAAACTAGTGCTCAACACCAATGGAGATAATAGCATTACCCTTCCTATATACACAAATATAGAGACTCACAGAACAACACACAGCCTCTTTATAAACTCCAAGAAAAAAGTGTGTGTACATATGAGAGAGAAGAATCAAATGGGGAAATATGTGGAAATGTTGGATTTCAGAGTGAGAATAGCAGCCAGGTTTCATTCTCACTGCCCACAAACTGTCCGGTTGTGCTACTACTACCCTCCGTCCGACTCCAGCAGCCACCACCATGACACAACTGCTACCTCGACCAACTACATAATGATGATGGCAGAAGCCATGTACTGAATTATCAAGACTCAACTGATCATATGGCTAGTAGTTATGTTGACAAGACCTCCATTAGTATTGATGTTACTGAAATTTTTGTTTATTCTTTGGTTTGAATGTGTAATGCTATTTATTATCACCATAATGGATTATCGATGACGTGATAATCCATTATCTCTCACATTCCTCTCTCCTCCCCCCCCTCATGAAAATTGAACTGCTAAATCTCATTATTCCACATAAACTGCCTTATCACCGATATTCTATCATGATTAGAAATAACATTAATCTTTGAATATAGAACAAAAAATTAAATATTGGTAAGAGAATTATCTTTACATTCGATATTATTTGTTTTCTATGAGGCTAGAGTATATCTTAATATGTAGGTCCAAGATCTACATCTATCAAATATATACGACCATACAACATTATACACCATCAGAGGGGCATAATCCTTGTAATAACTAAAATTCTGTGTCATCTGAACGAGTTTAGACTATGGCTTTTATTGAGCGCATTAAAAGTACTTTCTTTTCGTTAAAACTTCTATTCCTGAGAAAGCAAATTTCGTTAGCCAGAAAACAAGCAATGGACAGCTGTGGAGAAAGCAATTATTAGCGCCTTTTTCTCAAGTTTTAACCTTACTAATATAGCTAAAGGTCCTAATCTCAGTATGCATGAGACTAGAGGTGTCAGGTGAACTGAATCGAGCCAATATGTCCCATATTTTGCATCCCAAGCTAGGACAGGCATACTAAAATATTCCGTGTATGCACACACCGAGCCAGATCACTTGTATGTTTCTATTGTAAATTCAAGGCAGTGCAATATGATTTTTTTCACATCCCACCAGGCTTTCAAATACCAGAAGACATAACAATTTTTGTCAAGTCTGCACCAAACCTATATAAGGCAACGCTGGTAATTCTTAATCCTTAAAAAATGGAAAATATCGTAGGAGAATTTGATGGTTACCTTAATATAGTGAAACAGTAAAAATATTTCATCGAGTCCATTATACAAGAGTAGATAACAACCTTATAAACTAAATTCGAGGACATTGTTTCAAAATATGAATATCTGCACACATATCAAGGGTACTATCAAGTCCCAAATATCCATCCTTTTAAGCTGACTATAAAGTCCTTCAATAACACAAAACGTGGATCACGTTCTATGTTGGATCAATAAGTTAATTAAAATCTCACAATTTCATATGGCCAGAACCTCCTCTGAATGATCCATAAAGCGGTCGAGATTTCCTGAAGCTGAAAATATCTTCTATACGAATGCTGTTTGATTCGGCAGTTTCACTATTGTCTGACTTGTACTCAGAAGAATGTGCACTACCATAGACTCGCACGCTCAACCCCTTCTTTTGTGGGACGCCAACTTTAATATATTCATCGAAGAAATCTATCAGTTCTTTTTGCGTCAGCTGCTTCAGCGCTGCAACCTTTTCATCAAATATGAACACCACAAATTTATGTCAGTATTAGCACATAAATGCTTTTTCGAAAAGGTCTAGTTCTAAGTAAATTTTATGTCATTTGCAAATATATAATATATTCAGATTCAAGACCTTTTGTATATCCATCAAACTCAAGATTTACAAACATTGATTTGGGCATTAGTATATCGGTCTTCATACCTCACATTCTCTCCTATCAAATTTAAGGGTCCCATCAGATATTTCCTTCCAGTAGAACCCAGATTCTTCTCGTAAATTTTTGTGCTTCTCAAGCTTCATATCAATAAGTGCATTAACGTTGCTCTGCATCATATACAGATCAGAAATTGAATGTTAAGTGACCAGGTTTTCTGTAAAATAAAGCATATATGAATACACATTTCCTAAAAGGTCCAGACAGAGTACGCCAAACAAGATTGCTTATATGAAAATTGAAAAGGAACACAAGACAGCACATCTCATAGCACTTGGGAAATTCCAACAAAATTGGACAAACCAAAGAAAAATTTCCCCCCCTATCATAGGCTCAGCCACATTTAAATGGACCGAAGCTTGAAATCTAACACGCCACAACTTTAGTAAAACAGAATATGCATTGCAAAAAAATATTATTTCGTTTGGAGTATTGTGAACTGCATGATAGATAAAAATAGTCAGTTAACACGTTTCATTAGCCTCATATAGTGGCTAAACCTAGTTGTCTCCAAGAAATTTGGGTTAAACCAGGTTCGTGGAATGAAAAGCACATGGACTATTCTACCGAAAGATTATGAAACTAAACAAATACAAAAACACTGTAGTAGTAGAAGTTAGCCTGACATTCTATTGCAACCATATAAGAAATGTAAGGTTCTCTTCTCTTGGTTTTCATTTGACGTTTTTCTTTTCAGCTTTGTTTCAGTTTATCTAGGTGAATCTCTATTTCCCTATCCATTATAAATCTGCCATCCTTGGTTTTATACCATTCACGTGTGGCAGGCTTTACAAGTTGTGAGCAGACGCAAAAACATTGAACCGAAGGATACACCAATCTCTATCTGCTTCCCTTTTTAGTTTTTGTTCCTACTTGACAGTTAATGGTGTTGCTTATTTGAAATATCCTGACCTCATCTCACTATATTACGGGATCATCCCTTGGTTTAATAACTTTGGAAGCATAGCTCTTATGAAGGATCCTTCCAATCAACGAGGGCCACACAATAGTGATCAAGGCTGCAAGTGCGTATAGCCATTTCTCACAGTTTACTCAAAAAGTACTTAATTGATGCCATGGTGCTGGAAGAAGGCCATAGGGTCATCAACATCCGGAGGAATGCAATTTATAGAATTGTTTAAAGTGTACCTTAAATTCATCACTGGGCATCTCATAGAGCTTAGTCTCAAACATCTTGAGAAAAGACGCAACTCTCAAATCAAGTTGTCCAGGGCCCTGTCAAGCTCAACAAAAGGGGAACAGATCAGCACTAGATTCCAGAAAAGGGGTAATAAAGCTTTATATATATCACAGTTGAGACACACATGCAAATAGAGTGAGATGCATGTTTGCTCTATTTGCATCGGTCGAGTTATTTATACCTTTACATTGGATTGGATGATAATCTGCACACCACGGACCCCAGAATCATTCCTAGAGCAAAACAAATATTATTATTTATGAGGTACGAGGAGCAAACAAAAAAAAAAAAAAAAAAAAAAAAAAATCTGAAATGGAAGAACATGGATAAGATGAATTTTCACCTACCTCTGCATAAGTACAGTAATGTAACCAAGTTGCTCGACGGATCTGAGCTGGCGGAAAGCAGGCTGCTTTGCTATGAGAGCAAAAAGCTGGAGTTTAACATTCAACTTGAAATCATCTTGATGCACCTATATTTAAATATTTAAACGGTCAAAACCTTGGAAACCATAAGATAAAATTCTAGTTGCGAGAAAAGAAAAGGTTTGATGACCGTCAGAAAATGCATAAAACATAAATTTTTTCTGGAAAAATCCAATTAGTACATTTCATTGAAATTTCAAGAATCCTGATATAATTAAAAATATCTTCCTAAATTCTAACTTGGGCATCTTCTACACATTGCTCCTTCATCTGTCAATACTCATGTGCATGTCCTAGTATAAAATATTGAATATCTGCACCTAAACTCTGTGCCTTATTTTGAAATGATATGACGAATCAACTTAGGGACTCAGAAGCACGATGAATATTTTCCTTGATGTGTGTTATCTTTTTGTTTCTGGTGTGGGGGGTGGGGGAACGAAGGGGTTTTAGGACAACAGAAGAAAGCATCCCTTTAAATAGTAAAGAGTACCACTATACTAAGGGCGTGAAACTCACTTCCAAACACAAAATCTTAATACTTCATATCAATTTACAACAATTCGTTGAACATGATAAATAGTGAGTGAGTTCAAAGAAAAATGATATCACTGTCTATCAACGAGTGTCGTGAAGAAAGTATTTGCCCAAAGCAGCTGTTCATAGATTATATACATAGAAGTATAGGCCAGTTCAAATTAACAATGACTGCAAACATTTTGACTGACACAGGGACAGACAATATGAACTAAAAGTAAGTGCTATCCCTCTGAAACTATTCCATTAGGGTAGCAGAAAGAGAGCACTAATCTTGAAAAATCCAAACACGTTCGTAGAAGGTGGTTGTACTTAATGATGTAGAGTACGAGACAAAGTGTTTATACCCTTGAAATGATCATATGTTTGACCACCATCCAGTAATCTATTTTTATCAAACCAACCATATGCTTAAAACCTATATGGTAACCTCCCTGGCAGCTAGAACATAGAAAGGATTCAACCATTCCTTAGGATACAAATTTCGAGTAGATTACGTGTGAGTATCACTAATACCTGATCATGCAAACAAAAAATAACTTTAAAAGCTAAAGTATGTGAATTAATAGTTAAAGGATGCTATGTAAACAAGACAAAAAATCAGTCTGTCTAGTGTGAAAATTGTGGAAAATAGTTTAAAGAAAATTCTACTACATTTCTTCCTATTATATCAACCTTCGATTTTATGCCATACCTGAATGTAATGGATAAGGGCAGAATTTTCGTCACTTGGATTTAGGCCCTCAGCACTGTAAACGTAATGTATGCCCCTTTCAAGATTAACAATTCTCTTCGTCAAGTGCTGAGATGCAAATAAAGCCTGAGAGATGGGGCGAGGACTCTTGAAAAAAATATCTTCAATATGCTGGATCATTGACTCTGCTTCATTTGGTTCAACGTTTCCTAATTAAGTAAGGTAGAAATGGTGAATAGACAATTCAAGAAGACAGAGAGTTGAAATAATTCTAGCAAAGAAAGAGCTAAATTAGAACCTGCTACATAGCATTCCAGAAAGGTCCTTGATAGCATCAGGGGATAAAATTTAACAAGATTATCAGCTTCTAGATGCGGAAGAACTTCAAGTTCATCATACCAGGGCCATGTTTGATCTTGTAGTATTAACGAGCAGTAGTACATAACTTGCTCATATGGCTGTTGGAACTTCACATTCTGATATTCCTTTGTGACCAGTTCCTATTGGATGGCAAAACAAAATGCGAAAAAGAAAAAAGAAGACAATTATCATTTTTGATCCAAAACAATTTCAGAAGAGAACAAATTCGGTGAATGCTTATTAAATAAATGATCACACCGACTGCAAAGACATATTTTCCAAAAAGATCAAGAAAATGTGAAATTTAACCACAAAACCACCTTTCTAATAGGAAATGTCATAGTAGGATGCTTCCTTGAAATAAGATTATTCAATTGTGCACTTTGAGTGAATTTTTGAATGAATGCATGATTACGCCCCTTAGGTGCCTCTCAACGATGATTTTACTTATTAACAAGATGAGAATAGTTCATTCAGTTCAACAATTAAAAATATAATTTAAAGGTATTTTAAAATCTTCCAACTGTTACAAACTAGAAATAAGTTTGCCAGGAAACTAAAATCAAAAACACTGGCCACAATACACTGTAGACATATATCTACAGTAATTTATTTAAAATTTCTGATTATTTATGGAAAATGGAAAGGAGGCCAAAGGTATCGTATACCTACTTTACATGAAATATTAATTAATTTCTAAAAGTCATAAAGGTTCCATATGTTGCATTTGTAGAGCTGAAAAACAAGACAACAAATTGTCCAAAGGACAGGGATTTTCTAACGTAACAAAATGCCATTTTCCAGAGCAACACAATATAAGGTTCATTTGCTTCCTGTAAGGGGGATATTCCAAGTTGTTTTACCTAACACGTTTAACATAAAATGGGCAAAAATGAAAATTCTCGTCTAAAAAAAACTTGATGAAACTGTAAATATTTCATTAATTGAACATTATTAAATTCATCATGAAACTATGTCACGGACGTTGCCAAACAACCAGGAAATTATATATAGTTATTGTGAAGAAGTTTGACATCCTCACACAAATGATTACAATTTGATGTAGAAACAAACACGGTGGAACCAGTGTGCATGGAACTTATTCATGCCTATCATGATCAAACCGAAAAAATAAAGGATGCACAGTATTAGACCTCGTTTACTCTCTGGTAATAAGTACATGAACTTGATATATTTTCAAAATATCACAATGATAGAGTTCAACCTTACCTTGATAACAGAAAACCTGTCAGGTTTTACTTCGAAATTTGCAATTCTTTCAATTACGGTCTCCAGTAAGATCTTCAATTTGTGATTGTATCCAAGTACAGTGACCTAAAAGAGGAATAATATGATGTAAAAGAAAAGAACATCTTATCAATCAGGAAAACTGGCAGTAAAAGAAATTTAATATAGAAGTGCCCAGAAAACTAAGAGAGGAAAAAAACTATATAAACTGAATTGAGATAGGTGGCTGATTCTGCAACAAACATAAAAGGATGCTGAAATTTTAAACTTGAGATTAACGACGATAAACTAAGCTTTATTTTCAATAAATTTGAGATGCTGACCACAAGTACCCTTTTTTCACTATTTCGTTTGTTTGGTTCATTACTACATCTACTGGAAGATCCAACACAGCAAATACTGAACATAATAGATATGCGGCGTACAAATTCACGTACCTCTTACATGACATTAAGCATTCATACCATCTGAGACACAAAATCATACCAGTATTCATAAACCGTGCAACAGAAAAATAATCAGACAGAACCGAAAGATGCACAGTTGGTCCTCGCTTATACCTTTTTAATGATGACCAGAAAAGACTAAATAAAAATTCATTGGGCATACCCCTGGCTCCGAAATATTCATACAATTTTATTGATATCAAAAATAATCATCCAGACCGTTTACACTACTCAACTAATACACCATTAAATCATTCTAGATATCATCTTTAAGTTACGCACAATATGCTGATTCTTGACTAAAAATTTTTAAACACCAGATGTACCAATAAGAGAATTGCCAATCTTCATCCAAGAGAGTACTACGTAACAACTGTCACATGACTACCTTTCAAACACAGGTTAAAAATTTGAAGTGGATAGGATATTTGCGTCTACGGTAGTGGCAGTGGTACGACTGGCAGGAGAACTGGGGAAGTGCAAGAGAGATTGTAACAAGAAAGCCCAGAAGTAATAATAGAAGGCAGGTCTCATAGGAAAGGAATGATTGGGTTAAGAAATTGACTTGGGATTTGTTGTGTGTATGTCGGTCACACAAAGATGAGCTCTCGTGGAAATGTTGGTGATGCTACAGAATGAGGGGCCTGAGTTCGCAGTGAGCTAAATTTCGAGGCTGGAATCAACTCTGAGTTGACTGCAAAAAATCCCAAGTTAAAGGCTGTACATAATATCCATATGAGAACAAACCTGAATATATGTAATTCCTGATCTGTTTTGAATTTATGAACCAGAAGAGTAGAAGAGCAAGACATTGAGTTCCATAAACAGAATTGCCATGGGAATGTGTTGGGACCCCCTTTCCCCAAAAAAGGTAAAATAAAATAAGATGTCCAATAGCTTTGCACCATTTGGCAATAGACATTCAAAAAAGTTCTTGTCAGAATTCAATCAATTCACACGGCGAACACATTCCCATGGAATCCACATTAGTTGTTTTCAAATATTTCATCTGTTACGGGGTTAATTTTGACCATCACTGAGCCTTTGGCTTTAATCTCTCTCCCAACAAGATAAAATGAATACCCAAACATGATGAATACAATATTTGGTTGAATTTTGAGTGCTGTATCACTATCACATACAAATGATATGAAAGGAAGCACTGAACAGAGATGAGAACTGGTGTTCTCTAATTATCTAGCATCTAATTTCCCAAAAAACTCTCTTCTCTACTTCTATCTATAATTTCAAACACTCATTAATGCCCTAAATATTAGCACATCTTAACTTAATGGTAGTTAATACCTTCACAAAGTATGACAAGTTATTGAGAAAGTTCCATCTTGAAAAAGGCTCAATATAGTGCAGCAAACTCAAGGAAAATGTAAGATATAATCTATAAAGATATTTAAAAATCAAATGAGCACATCGGCCAAAAAGAATACACATATATAGAAAGAGAGAATATGTACCTGAAAACCATAGTCAGTGTTGTTAACTCCATAATAAAGACCAGCAACCTGTGCATCGTAAGCTGAAATATGCCAGAAAAGTAAAAAGGATTTCTTTAAGAACTTATGCGAGGGAAAAATGTCAAGGCGAGATAATGAATGCACGACGCAGTAACTCGATCCATCATAGTTAGGAATCGCTAAAAAATCTCTTCAATCAAGAGAACAGTTAATCAACACTTTAATAGTCAGAGCATAATTTCCCATCACTCTCAGGGACTTACCATATTCATTTAAGTAGTCCATCAACAAACGCGTAAAAATTTCTGTAATCACTTCAGATTCGGGTGAACTTCCAGTAAAGGGACAATTGAAATCTATCTTAACATATGCCTTGGGAGAAGAAAATGCTGTATCTGGCTTGTACCACAACCTTGAATATGTTGATTTTCTCAACAAACATGGAAGTGCCAACTGATTCAAGGGTAAAAATATTAGATAGCTAAAGCATTCGTCCTATGTATGTGAAAACTATTGAATTCAGAACTGCATTTGAGTAAAATATAATGTTGATTTACTTTATCTGAGACATTCTTAAGAGACAGGTCAGTAGGAATGAACACATTAGGGGCAGGCAGATGTAGATGTTCATTAAGTGCGCTCTCCATCCATTGCTGCAAGCCAGTAAACATTTTAGCAACTGACTAAGTGAATCATTTAACTTCATAGATATAATCCATGAGAGAAGAACATCACAAATAGACAAGCAACAGACCTCAATTGTGGAACCAGTTAGTTTCTCTACACAATATGCAGTTCCATACCAGGGTTCTGTCAAGTCCGTTAGTCCTTCGAACTTTGTTGACTCCCAAAATATTCTGTTGAAAATAAATATTAAGTAAAGCTAATGAATAAATCTTCAGATAGCTAATCCATGAAAATGGGAGGTCAAAAGTATGACAATACCACCAGGCATCTTCAAATGATTGCTGCATGCAAACTGTATTTCTACATAAACTCGTAACCAAGAAAAGGAATCTAAGAGGAAAGGCTAGAGAGTTCAATCTAGAAGTGGTATTCAGACATAATAATTGTAAGAACTCTAAAAACAAGAGGCAGGCACCGTGAAAATATATATACCATGACTTGCAGGGCAACCACCTTAGAGCTAGTTTGGGAGAGATTTTTCCAAGTGAAAAATGATATTTTTGGAGAATGTGTGGTTAAAAAGTAAAGATAAGTTATTAGTCCTATAAAATGTGTGGTTGAAATGATTTTGTGAACAATGTTTTTCAAAAAATCAATCCCAAACACCATGCAAGCCTTGTATTCTACAATTAAAATAAAGAATCATAGGGTTCTTTTATCAACAATCATCCTTTATGCCTTCATTACAGACTTGGCTAAATGCATCAAAAGTGGTTCATATCCAAATAAACTAATTGAACCTCCAAACCAAGTGTATATGGAACAGAAAAAATATTATAGTCCGCATTTTTTCTTAATTTTTTGTGTAAAATGACATCTATTGTACTCGAAACTATTCAGAACAAGCATTTTTAACGGTTTTTGTGTAAGGATCTGGAATATAACATGGAACTCACCTGACATTGTATGGAGTGAGCTCTTTCAATGCTGTCTCGATAATGCCTGGATTGAAGTTTGAAGGCAAAGATGAACCCACCAGCCAATCTTTTGGAGGATAAAACTGAATTATGATTTTGCAGAAATTACAGACACAACTATTAGCCAACCAAAAGATATCTGATTACTGGTATATAAATTCAATGCCACAAAGAGGAATCTATTAGGAAAATATTTGATGGTCAAAAGATGATACAAGGAGGAATTCAAAGATAATAAGATTAAATTAAAGATCCATTATACAGGGTATGCAGATATAATCATACAAGTTCATTGCCACAAGAAAATAAAAATCTGCAAAGAAAACTGCACATAATATCTATTAGTCAATAGTCATGAAGATCATTAACCTACTTAGAATGTTAGCATGGTTTTAGGCAGAAAATGAACCAAGTATTTGTGATCAAGTGAGTGTTAGGCTCATTCACCTCAATGAACTCACGAAGTAGTAATTATGTTTTACATTTTGTACAATCGTCTATTCAGTAATTTTTGATATTTTTCATGGAATTTGTCCATTACCATACGAGCATATCACCTAAATAGTAACAAAAACTTCACGAATCATTATAGATAAAATAAACTAATCATCTGATAATATGAACAGAGAACCACACGTCATTCAATCGTAATAGAGTATTCTGCTGTATTTTAAGACATGTAACTGCCTCTAGCAAAAAAGACATTATTTAAATTACCTGCATATTTAGCGCTACATTAACCACATAATTTGAAGGCCGTATCTTGTCCTGATAATGGAAGGCAGTCTCACAAATGGCTGAAAGCTTCATGGACAAATTGAAAAAGGAAATAGATTTTAAACTCTCAGGAAAACGGTCTAAAGAGAACTCTTAACAAAAGTATTGGCTTATAAATCAGTGATTAAATATAGACACTAGAATGCCTTTAAAATCGAACTACATAACATGCTACCATTTCTATTACCAAATATTATAAAGAAATAACAGCATTCCTGCAGACAGCAAACAGTCTTTCTTTAGTTTTAATTAAAAGTAACTCCACAGAAAATAAATTGATACTTAACAACATGGATGCTTACCTAAGCCAAGTCAATTGATTTGACCACACAATTAAAGGTATTGATTTGACCATTTTCATGACAATACATCATTTATGCATTGACCATGCCTAATATCTAGCCACTTCCTTTCACTTTTCTACACATGGTCCAAAAATTTACACTACAAATAGGAGACAAACCAAACACTAGACCACCCCTCACCAACTATTTACACACTTTTCATCTCTAACTCTTATCACTTTGTCTCTCCGCCTTTCTCTTTCTCTTGTCCTTTTTTAATTAAATATAGTCACACACTTACACAATCACACTCGAATACTCAACCCCACACGCGACTCAAGGATCTTTCTCCAACAATCACCCCTCCTATTATTTTTAATTGTCCAGTGAAAAGTAAGTTGTGTTTTATGTTTATGGAGGCTAATATTTATGTATGTAATATTTCTACGGCTATATTTTATGTTTTGTTTCATATTACGTATGTTCTATTTAGAATAGACTGGAGTTTAGTAACGCTATGCACGAGAATTTAGCACCACTTAAGTTCGATCTAATTTTCATGTCTCCCTATGCAAATTATAAATTTTCCCTAGAAATACATATATGAATTCATTATCCACACACACTTATTGAGAATTATTTTCACTCCTTTATGTCTTTACTTTCAAATAATTGATGATTCGAGGCGGACAGCACGGAGATGGCTTTCGGTGGCAAAAGTTTCAATAATAAAATTATTACGTTGTCAAATATTGTTATTTCATTTGATTTTAAATATTTTAAGATATTTCTCATTTCAAGTTAATTTATTAAACTCACTACATTATTTGAATTTTGATAAGTGCTTTAATAATTTATATAATTGTATTGAATACTCTTTAAATAAGTTTTAGTTTATGATTTAGTGGCACTCGGATCGTTAAGGGTACGAGTCGTCACACTTTATCTCAACTTTTTGTAGATTACATTATTTGACTAGTTACATAAAAGCACAGAAATGATGTACATGTGTGATTACGTGTGTTCACACACACATACACACAAAAACAGGGATAACGTGGGAAGATAGTTTAACTAATTGTACCTCGTTAAATATCCATTCACAGGGACCAGATTGCTTCAGGAGGTCAACATATTTGAATAAAAGTGCCACGATATCCTCAAAATGCTCTGTAAAGTTTTTCAATAAACGAATAAAGGAGAAAGTGAAAACTTTGACAACTTTCACATTGAGTTCAGGAAGAAAGGCAATACAGGATTTATATGTTTTTGCATCCTTCCAATTCCTGCACCCCACCCCTCAAATCCCAAGAAACACACACAAAAAGGAAAAAAGGATAAAGAAAGGAAGGCAACCAACAACAGTGCAAGACTAAAATGACACATACCTTGACCAGCATCAGTCAGATCAATTACAACTTTAAAGAAAGAAAAGTCGGAAGTCCAATCTGATTCACCAGCAGATAAACTTGTTGCCCAACCTGAAAAGTTCACAAATTTTGCAAAATAAATATTCAAAAGAAACCATTGCAACAAGTAGAACCAGGTTTTCCAAAGGACCATGAGAAGAAAGAAAGAAGTCACAAGCACTAGAAAGAAAGTGTAAGTACTATACATACATAAGTTAGATAATTCAGAAAGAGGCTTCAGCTTAAATTAACTAAATGTATCCTGTTAGTAATTTCCTAGAACAAATATCAGCTTAAATTGAAAACATACACAATCGGTAATTTTCATTGGACAAATATTAGGAAGTGAAGAAGTACGGAAAATCTATAGAAAAATGTCAGCATTGAACATACTTGTTTTGTTTTGATTGGTAAATTTTCATAGATGCTAGCAACTAGGGATAACACCTACGGCCAAAAACTCTGTGAAGAGAGAAAGCTATCTTGTTGTCGTTCTAAAAAGTTCAAAAATAAGAAGTCAAAAAAAAGCAGCAGGTAGTCTCCACCTAAATTACCCGGAAAATTCCACCGAAGATAAAGTGGGGCAGCTACCCGCATACTGCTTTTCCTCTAACATGAACACCAGCTAAGTAATAGTCCCTATAGTCCTTTAACAGAATACGGCATAACTCACTATAAACTGCACATTTCTAATAGAAAAAAAACACATATTTGTCTCTGAAAACTTGTGATCAAACAGAGTGGCACAAATTCTATGTAATTCCTTGTGCACCAAAAATTAATATCAAAGGCAATGTTATAATTTTACAACTTTCTAGAAGTTTCACCTTTTCCGTCATAGAAACTTGGAGAAAAATTCTAAGGTCATGTCACAATCAATACCAATGCATCCAAACGATTTCAAGATAATATACAAGGCAAAAAGCAGGCAACGATCTATAGACAAGGTATAAAAATGTAGATTCATGGTGCTGCTTGCTACAACTCTGTAGTTTTGACTTTCACATATCTAGATTCCAGAACACCACACGCCACATGAGTTTCCATGGTATCACTGATTTCCAGTGACCATGTAAAATATCATATAATGCTAGATTGGGCCAAATCAGTGTTTCTCCAGAAGGAATGACCTTTTTTCAGAAATGAAGCCCATAATTTTTGCATTAGCCAACAAAATACTAAGCTAAAGACATAAATGTGCTATTAAGTTTCTCCAATAATAGAGGAAGTTGTAAATATATCTCCAGTTTGCAAATAAATAGTTATGTTATTACAGCATCACATTTAGCAGACATTAACAAGGTTTTTTCTTCTCTTTTTGCCATTTACTAATGTTGGTGCCTGTTTGTCTGGGAGCAGAAGGGAAAGGAGTCCTGAACACAAAAGAAGTCTAAAACCCACCTAACTTCTTTAAGACATAAAACAGAGATCCTTCTCCTTCATGGCCAATTAAATGACCCAGATACCTGCTTGCCCCTTCCTTGTAATGCTGAATGCCTGGAGTTATCGGCCATGAAAATCTCAACTTGTGACCTTGTTTTATTGGGACGGTTTTGACAAGAATCTGGTCACAATAACACAAATTGGGAACATATTGTTAAAATCAAGAAACCTTACACAAGATTACAGCATGAAATTTCAACTTGTATCTTGAAATTAAATACAAATCAGAAAATGTGTATCCACACACGCTCCAGTCATTTATATTCTTCCACAATAAAAAGAAGGGAAAATGCCCATAATTTTAACAGAACAACATTCTGAGGGATGAAAATAACAATTAGCATTCTTTCACAAATGTTCCCACTTCATCATTACCTAATAAAGGTTTTAAAATACTATAAGCTCAGCCAAACATCATACTCACCTTTAGAATCAGACAAATATAGGACTCCTTCCAAGGCACAACTACTTAAACTAGGAATTTTATAATCTTATAGAGCAATTCAACAGGAATCTCTAATGTGGCATAATAAGAAAAGTGTTATTAAACCGAGTCATACAACCTGATTCTACTGAACTTTGCATAAAAAAATATATGGATCATTATCGATATTACTGGCATTCCACGTGATGTATGACAGCTCAATATTGGCTTCCTTGAAAGATTTTTTCTCCTAACTGATTATACTAACAATATGCTGCATAAACAGCTTGTTATAAAGCCAGTAAACTAACAGCAATAAACATCAAACAAAATGGCAACAACAGTGGCAAGAGTGCAAATAAAACTTTTAAGACAAGTTTTTTCTATTGTTTTCCCCAAATTCACAAGATTTCTTTCAAAAATAACATTTCGTCATTAAAATTGTTCCTTTGAAATTTAAATATCTAAAGCAGATAAAATCCATTGAAACTCAAAAAAGAAAAATAATAATAATAATAATAATAATAATAATCTCGCTTTTGTCTGTACGGAAAGTTGCTGGAAGCACTGGCCCAATGCAGGGTTCACTCACCCTCTCGCTATATTTCTTATGTCAAAAGACCTTAAAGAATACAATCACATTAAATTGATGCAATACCTGAAGATGTTCCGGAGTGCAAGGCTGACCAATAAAACTGGCACAACTTCGATTAGCGTTGCGGATTTCCTGGAAGTTTTTCTGCACCAGGCTTTGAGATATATCAAGGCTATCTGAATTCATCCAAATTAGATGTTTAGTCAATTGGTAATCCAGCTCTGCCTAAACTAAATAAAGGCCGAAGTTTCCATTACCTTGAGCATAAACAACCAGATGCATAAGGTTGGCTGAATAATTATTGTCATAGAATTGCAGAAGCTCTTCCCTCGTATCCAAGCCTCTTGCTTTTGGCCGTACCTCCAAAGTATCCCAGTTCCCTATAAAAAATGATGGAGACGAAATAAATAAGAACAAATTGATCTGAATTTTGGCAGTAAATTAACTCCAATTTGGTCAAAATTGTAAAATGCCTAACCAAAAAGATCAAGACTGTAAAGAGTGTTAAAGGTTTCTCCTTTCAGTATGGAAATTAAAATACCACCGTAAAGCATAATTACTTCGTTTTCTTTCTTTCTTTCTTTTTGGGAGATATAGTCAGCTGTTAATCTTAAAGGAGTAGAACATCCCCCCACCCCACATCCACAATGCAGACTTCTTGGCCCATGAATGCTCAATACTAGTCTTAAGAGGCCATTTTCAAGTGACATTATGTGAAGAGTGAAGAAAATTTAGCCAAATTGCACCATTGCCATGCTATGGAGACAATGACGATAAATCCTTTTGAAGGACTGCCAGCAAAATATTTAGAAGAGAAATGACATAAAATGCTTATGTTCTAGGACACAGAGAAAGTGAACCCATTAATATAGTCTACATTATTGAACTATGCTGCGGAAGATAACAAGCATAAACCTCAACCATCAAGACCAAAATAAATAAATAAAGGGTGGAATAGTGAGAAACGGGAGGAAAAATAATTTCTCAAAAGAGAACAAATGCATAAAGTACAAAGAACATCTTTTGAGAACTAAAAATATTTTACCAACTTGTCTGTTAGAGATTATTTCTAGAATAGGAAAGTAAATACATTTAACCCTAATTCATAAGGTTTTATGTTTAGGGTTTATCCTAATATAGTATTAGGTTTTTGTATATNGATTATTTCTAGAATAGGAAAGTAAATAGATTTATCCCTATTTCATAAGATTTTATGTTTAGGGTTTATCCTAATATAGTATTAGGTTTTTGTATATATGTACACACCATTTCTATGTATAATGAGAAGAAAGAACTCCAATTTTAGAACAAGTTTACATGGTATCAGAGCCTGGTGTCGCCGACCGGTGAGCTCCACGTCTCCGACCGGAAAAAGGGCCTCTGCTCGCGCTAGGGTTTGCGCCGTCGTCGATCGGGCGAGCCTCTGCTCACGCTAGGGTTCGCGCCGTCGTCAATCGGGCATCTGTTCGCCGTCTGTTCGGCGTCT
>CAIGRN010190800.1:0-14231 GCA_903798345.1 Fraxinus anomala
TCGTATATATTAGAAAAATCTAGATAATTAGCATACATATCATTATATTCAAATCCTAGCAATTTCGCACCTAAAGAAGTTAGAAGTACGTACATCCTTGACAAAGCATCTGTTACCACAGTTTCTTTACCTTATTTGTACTGAATAACATAAGGAAATGTCTCGAGAAACTCCATCCACCTTGCATCTCTCTTTTTTAGTTTACATTGACCCCTTAAATGCTTCAAAGACTCATAGTCGGTGTGAATTACGAACTCCTTTGGCCATATGTAATGCTGCCATGTTTCCAAAGCTCGAATGTGTGCATATCTCCTTGTCATATATAGGATAGTTGAGAGCTGCTCCACTTAGTTTTCACTGAAATAGGCTATTAGTCTTTTATCATACATTAAAACAGCTCCAATACCTACATATGAGGAATCACATTCAATCTCAAAAGTATTGTTAAAGTTAGGTAATAATAAAATTGGTGCGGTGCACAACTATCCTTAATAGTGTTAAAAACATGTTCTTGTTCGATGCACCAATGAAATTTTACACTTTTCTTTACAATCTCCGTGAGTGGTGTGGCAAGTGTGCTATAGTCTTTAATAAAATGTCTATAAAAACTAGCTAACTTTTGAAAGTTTCTTACCCCAGTTCTCCTTGATGACTTTGATTTTCTCATCATCTACTTCAATACCATTTGTACTAACGACATAATCAAGAAAAAATAACATTTTCATGCAAAATATACACTTTTTAAAGTTAGCATAAAGTTGTTCTTGTCTTAAGACAAGCACACATCTTAAATATTTTATATGTTCATTTAGATCCCTGCTATATACGAAGATATCATCAAATTAAACTACTACGAATTTAACTATGAATATACGTAAAACATGATTCATTAATCTCATAAATGTGTTAGATGCATTAGTAAGTCCAAATGACATGGATAACCACTCTTACAACTCATATTTAGTCTTAAAAGCGATTTTCTCCTTCCCTCATTCTAATATGATGATAACCACTTTTAAAATCAATTTTACTAAATATGTAAGATCCATGTAATTCATCTAACATATCATCTAACTTAGGAATATGGTGACGATACTTTACCATTATATTGTTGATAGTCTTATAGTCGACACACATCATCCAAGTTCTATCCTTCTTTGGCATAAGTAGCATGACACGACACATGGACTCATACTCTTCCTCATACATCCTTTGCTCATCAATTCTTCCACTTGTCTTTGGAATTCCTTAGTCTCCTCGGGATAACTTTGATAAATCTGCTTGTTTGGAATGACAGCTTCAGGTACGAAATCAATTTGATGTTCAATGCCTCGAATGTGTGGTAGCCTATTAGACATGTCCTTCGAGAACACGTCTTTGAATTCCTGCAACAAAGAAGTAGCCAAATTAAGGAGTAGTGTTTTAGATTCCTCAAAGTTGAGGAGTGATTCCTTATAAACAAATAAGATCATAGGCCAGTTCTCAACTACTGCCCTCTTCAACTCACTCGCTTTTGTAAAGAAATTCATTTTCGACTTTTCTTTCATCTCATAAGACTTTTTCTCTTTACTCTCTTGTAACTCTACTTTTTTTCTCACAGTTAGCCACCTCACTATTTTCTCTATTGCTCTCTTATTATGAAAGATCAATCTCACTCCATTTTTTTCTCAATCTTTTTTCTTCCCCACTTTTCAATTTGATTTGATCTTCATACACTTGTTGTGTCAATATCACAAGAGTAATAGATTTTTCATCTTTAGTAAATGTGTACCTATTTTTGTAACCATCATGAATCACATTCTTATCATATTTCCATGACATCCCCAAGAAGATATGCCCGTCATGCATAGGCATTACATCACACATCACTTCGTCACGATACCTCCCAATTGAGAGACTCACCAACACTCTACTATTAACTTTAACCTCTTCACATTCATGCAACCATTGCAATTTGTAAGACATATGATGTTTTAGCATAGTTAATCATAATTTTTCAACAAGTGTAGTACTAGCCACATTGGTACAACTACTCCCATCAATAATCATACTACATACCTTATTGTTAACGTGGCATATTGTAAGAAATATGTTCTCCCTTTGTTGCTCCAAATCATTCATTTTGATTTGAGTACTAAGAGCTCGTCGTATAACCAACAGCTCTCTTACTGCATACACCACTTTCTCACTATCACTAGCATCTTCCAATTTCGGTATGTTAACATATTTCTCCTCACTATTACTCCCCACTTCTCCATTGTCTCGCAAAATCATCGTTCTTTTGTTAGGATATTGAGAAGCAATGTGTCTTGTTCCCACGCATCTAAAGCATTTGATATCCCGATTCCTAGAGGATTAAGAATCCGCCTTGAGTGTAGCTTTGCTAGCAACTTCCCCCCTTCCCTTCGGTAGCTCAATTCTACTTTTTGGAACAGCTCCATCACCTTTATTTTTAATGAAGCTCCCTGTAATAATAATTACCGTATTGGAGAAGGAATACTATCGCTTTAATTCTTTCCATATATTAATAGGTCTCTCACGGTTCCTCTTTGTAGATGTTATTATTTGATCCCACCAAATGATAGCATAATCGATAAATTCAAGTTCCGTAATCTTTACCTTCTTTTCCTCCAAGTAGTTGTGGTAATCAAATATCAACTCTTCTTTTTTTTCCACTCCAAGTATGCATCCGGATCACTCATTCATTTGAATGAAGGAATTATCAATTTTGATATTACCCATACTTCTATCAATACCATCTCCAACAATATCTCTACCCCTCATTTTATGCCTAACTCATTTATCTCTCATTCTTCCTAATTCGACATCCACCAATGAATCCTCATTAATGTCACTATCCGCTTCACATTCACCAACAAAATCTACTATATGATCCCGTTTTCCTTGCTTCATTGTGTTAAGAATTTTTATAGGTTGTTCCCTACGTAAGTTAGCAATCAATGTCGCTTGCCTATCTAATATGCCTCTTACATCCTCAAACAACCTTTCGAACCGTCGTATCACCTCATCCGACATGTTGACTTAATTATTATTACTACTTGAAGTAGAATCGTCTCTATCCGATATCCTAAATCTAACTTAATATTTGTCTCACGTGTATATACTCGTGTATCACTCAAATTTACCTTTTTTCCTCTATTAGTTTCACAACTCTTGCTTTTTTCCATTCAATGCTTTTTTACAATTGCTTCAAAAAACTAATTCGATCTTAATTAAAATTCAATCCTTGTAGAGTTTCAAACAAAGATTTGAATAAGAAAAAATGACTTTAGAATGTCTCAAGAAGTAGGAATTGACACTTTGAATGGAACACTGAGGAAAATTTAAGAATGTGTTTGTTATATTTGAATTGGATATTTTTGAATTTGGAATTTTTTTTATTCAAAAAATGAAATTGTAAGCTGCTGGCAATTTTTTGAATTTTCGATTTTTTTGCTCGAAAATTCAATTAGATACCAACAAAAGAAACATAAACTGATTTGGACAATAGTACAAAAACAAGTTCTATTTTATTATTTTTTTTTTGTAGATTGGAGACTAAAAAATGAAGCACGTGAAGAATTAAAAACAAAAAAGACTCAAATAAAAGAAAAAAGATATAACTTTGTTTTTTGGAGTCTTGCTCTAATATCAATTGATTCGAACCTACGTAGCAATATTAGTTACGAAACCTACACAAGATTGATTCAATCCCAAGAAAGCCAATAGTCAATGTTTAAGCCTGATTCAATAATATTGAACCAATGAACCAATACAATCATCGATAACATATTGACCCTGTGATTATAAGACTTAAGAATCTCACTCGATTTATTTGAATGCTATAAGAAATAATTTTGATAAGTTCAGAATTAATTGGATAAAAAACAAAAAGAAAGTAATAATGTTTTGCAATTAATCTCTCAATTTTTTTTGTGTTGTACAATGAAAATAATAATCCTATTTATATGAAATCCATAAAAATCTAGTAAAACTGGAATTAAACTCTAAAATTAATAAAAGATATCACAAAATAGAGTTTTAACTAAAATATAAGATTGCACGAAATTTGAGAAATTCTCGATCGAAAATGTACTATGCGGCCGCATAGTGTAAATCTATGCTATCGTATAGACCATCTGAGCTCCTCTAGCTTCTTCATCTATTACTTGAATCAAGTTACTACACTTCATTTCATCTCCCGTGCCCAACATGATATTTGTTCATTTACTTGTTGTGATTAATGTTTCGTCCATCGTGGTTTGAACAAGTAGTCAAATTGCTTTTTTGACCTGCTTCACTCATTACCTAGTCATAGGCACTTTGTCAACGTTCAATGGATCCTTACTTAAACTTGCAATCGTATCATAGATCACATCACTACTAGTACTAAGGTAGTGTTGTAACTATATTTTGTTTCTTTATTCATTGTTAAATTGTATTTATTTTTTTTATAAAAAAATTGTACATAAAATATTAATTCGTGTAAGTTTAACTCTGTCTACATATCATATAGTCGGTACAAGCCCGAATAATAGTAAAAGGTTTTTACAACTTTTACCTCCTATTGTAAAGATGAAAAATCGAGTGTGACCGGAGAATAGGCACTAAAGCCTAGACTTCTTCGATGAATCATAATTTTTTTAACAGGATATATTTTTTCTTACAAATTAACGTCTTCATTATACTTTGTCGGGTGAAAATATCAATTTCAATTTTTACAAAAAATATATAAAATAAAAGGGATGAGTTGACAAGACAAATCGAGCTAGAAATTTGGAAATGAGTTATCTTGCGCTTGGCTCGTTCCATATGCAAGTGTGAGATCAATTGCATAATGAATCGACCTGAACTTAACAATAAGCGAGAAAAGAAACTCAAATGGGCCCATCGAACTCCCCCATCTCCAAATCAAAAGACAAAACAAAGAAAAATCAAGAGTTTTCAATTAGAAAATGGATTAAATCCACCAATGGTAATCGAATTTTAGATTTAGTGTCATCATGACTATCGAATTTGATTTTGTTTCACAATGACCTATCAACTTTATACTTAGTGTCACAATGTTCATCCAATATGATTTTATTTCACCATAATCGTCCAACTTCTTTTCACCATTTCATTAATTTTAAAAGGGGTAAAATGGTATTTTCACACACACATGAAACGTTATTTGAAATTTAGTGGTCACAATGACAATAAATATAAAGTTAAGTAGCCATAATGAAACAAAATAAAATTGAGTGGCCATGATAATACTAAGTATAAAGTTGAATGACCATGATAAAATAAAATTAAATTTGGTAGTTATGACACTAAGAGTGTGTTTAATTACATTTATTTTCTATGAAAAATATTAATTTTTTTACTTAAATTCCTATTTTGAATTGTTTGACTGCTATTTTTTTCCCTGGAAAATATTTTTCAACTTTTAAAAATATGCCTAATTTTTTTTGTTTTTAAGGAAAATATTTTTTTCGATGGAGAATAGATTTTTATTTTCCTCAAAATAAGAAAAATATTTTTTTATGATATATTTTTCATATAAATTAAATACACTTTTAAGCATAAAATTGGGTGGTCATCGTGAATTTAACCCCTTACAAAATACAAGGTTCAGTACATTGTGGGCCAAATCTGCAAAAAACTTTAACAAACAAAATCGTTTTAAATTTCAAAAGAGATTTAAAAAGTCCAAAAGCAAACGAAGACGACGACAAATCAAGCACGTGAACTGCCCAAAACTTGCCTGCAAAAATTTCCATCGCTTTTGCTTTTAAGACTATCCTATTGTTCTCTCTGATCAATCCTCACATCCTTTCAGTCCAATCACTGAATAAAAAAGCTATCTTTCCCAATAAACAAATCAATAATAACAATAATACACAATAAAAATCTTGGAAAACATTTTCTTTTTAAATTTACAGTGTGTCTGTGATGCCTTGGCGTTTTGTTTAGGACCTTTTACACCGGTAAATGCCATCTGATTTGTAATAGATAGAGATTTTGTGATGCTGAAAATTTGAATAATTAGTGTAGTGAAGCTAAAAATTGTCAGCATCAGCAAATGGAATTTGTGGGAAGAACATTCATGCACGAAAATTCCCAGATCTCAAGAATCTCAGAATTTCAGCCCTAATCTCTGTTTTTACTTTTTCAAGAAAATTCTCTTCATTTTCTTGGTCTCACACACCTGCAAGTGGGTTCTTATTGTCTTGAACAAGATTGAAACTTTTTGTCAAATGGGTTCTCATTTTTGAGGCACAAAGAGTGAATTCAAGATTCTTTTGGAGACAAGCTGAAAAATAGCATTTCTTTATAGGGTAGTTGTAGATATGCTTTAAGAGGTTCTGATTCTGGGAGGATACCTTTTGATGTGAGCTGTTTTCATAATAAGGTAATGTGAAGGAAATGAAGTTAACTGTGAGAATGGCTTATTCTCTTAAGCTTTTGAAGAGAAAGTAAAATTGAAAAAGCATGGAGAAAAGGGAGTTTCTTTTCTGGAAAGTGGGATTGATATTTTTAGCAATCATATATGGTTCTTCTGCAACTCTGTCTCCTTCTGGTATAAATTATGAAGGTAAAATTTTCATCTTTTATTCATTATAGAAGGGAAAAGTTATTCTGTTTTGAATTTCTTGTATGATTCGCTGTGTGATTTCCTACTTTTTATTTAGATTTAAGTTCAATTGTTCTTGTTTCTCTTAGTTTCCTATCTTAATCTTTAGATTGAGTGTGATTTACTGCACAGAACCTGCATATCCTATACACATATTTTGATATATACACTCCACTGATGATCCCTTTTTCTGCCACCATTTCGTGTTTTGGCTTAGTAATTCCGTGGCTGTGAAACATGTCTTGTAATTTTTTCTTTTACTGATATTTACACTTTTTGATGAGAACGGGTAAATGGAAACTTACTAGCAATATTTTGTTTTTGACGAATTATAGTGTTCTTTATTGATATGCAGTTGTAGCTTTGATTTCTATAAAGAATGACTTAAGCGATCCATATAATGTTCTGGAGAACTGGGATGCTAATTCTGTAGATCCTTGTAGTTGGAGGATGATCACCTGTTCCCAAGATGGTTATGTTTCTGCTTTGTAAGTTGCCTAACATTACAAATTTTCTTGAGAAATTCAATCAGTCTTTCATTCATGATCAATACAAATTTCGTTATATGCATTCTTTTTGGTGATTCTCGTGCTATCAGAGGGCTACCTAGCCTGGGATTGTCAGGGAAAATATCGCCTGGAATTGGGAATCTCACTAATTTGCAATCTGTGTACGTTGTTTCTACCTTAATTTTTCTGTCAGCTTTTCACAATAGGTTGCATTACTTCATTTGATGCAGCTTTGGATGTTGAATTTTTTGTTTCCATTATAATGTTTTTTATATATTGTCAAATAATCTGGAAGATGCATTATTTGATGGCCAATGCAAAAACACTCTAATCACATTGCCCAAGTCATGTGTTTGTTTGCAGGTTGCTGCAGAACAATGACATTTCTGGTCCTATTCCTCCTGTAATTGGGACTTTGGAGAAGCTTCAGACACTCGATCTCTCAAACAATAAATTTATTGGCGGAATACCAAGTTCTCTAGGAGACCTCAAGAATTTAAATTATTTGTGAGTTCTAGGGACTTTTACTATTTAATATTTCCAATGACTCAAGATTGACTCTCGGATTTTCTGTTTCTTTGAGCAAGTCAGGCGGCTTAGCAACAACAGCCTTTCTGGACAAATTCCAGACACACTTTCTAATGTCAAAGGCCTCACTCTGGTGTATGGTCTTGTGCTTTTTGTTATTCAATTTGGATTCAAATTTACATTAATGTATTATTTTTTATTTGAATAAGTTGAATATTTATTGTTTGCAGGGACCTCAGTTTCAATAATCTTAGTGGTTCTGTGCCGAAAATTTCCGCAAGAACATTCAAGTGAGTTTATCTGTTTCTGATAAAGATCGGTCTGGCATCGTTAGTTATCTTACCAAAGTAATGTTCGTTTTTCTGTAAACGATTTTCAGAATAGTTGGGAATCCTTCAATATGCAGGCAGAGTTCTCAAAATAATTGTTCTGTTGTCTATCCGGAACCATTGTCCTTCCCACCAGATACTGTGAAAGGTATGCATTTCTTTGACCCCCAATCCCCCGTTCCCTAGTCCAGAAAATAGAAAAGAGAAAGAGAATGGTCTTCATGTCGAATGGAGTGCGACCTAATCCTTCTGTGTACACTTACTTAGAGGTCCCTTTTCTTGGAGATGGAGAGACACAAGATATGCTTTGTACACTTCATCTAAAATATAGTGAAAGCCTTCTCTGGCTTGTGGATATATATAGCTCTCACATTGTGTGCTTTGCTTGTTTTCTAATTGCTTCTTATTATTATTTCTATTGAAAGTAAAGAGTTATCAATTACACTTTTGGGATTGCTACTTGTTTGTATCATCGGCAACATCATCGGCAACATGCCTAAGTATCTTATTTGCTTTCTAGATCACTCCGAATCTGGAGGAAAAAGCCATATAGCTGTTGCTTTTGGAACAAGCTTTGGGGCTGCATTTTTAGTTGTAATTGTCATTGGGTTGCTTGTCTGGTGGCGATATAGGCGCAATCAGCAGATTTTCTTTGATGTTAATGGTAATCAGTATTACACTTTCTATATATCGTTGAATCTCTGATACATTTCAATCTTTTATGTGACTACATGAAGATATCATTTATCTTAGTTATTGGTTTCATCAGCTTTAAATACTGGAGTATGAGCATTCTAATTCCCTGTTTTGAAGCAATATATTTTCAAAATCTGAGGTTCCATTGTTGATACCTTTATTGCATGAATGTTTCTGTTGAAGTTTTCAAAGCTTTGTTGTAGGTACTTCAAACTTACTGCATAAGTAAAATTCAATTTGAATGAAAGAGAAAAGTTGGCAACAAGCCTGTAGAATCAAGCATCTTCTTGGTTAAAAGAACACGAACTAGTTATATACGAATTTTGCAAGACACATTGTATGTACTTTGTTCTCTCTTTGTGGTAACTGAAAAATTATTCAAGACTCATTCTTGGCTTCTGTAAGTTGCTTGTGGGCTAGTTCAAATTTTAAATCAAAGCTGATGTAGAAGTCCTAAAAGAAGATTGCATCTGGAACTCGGCAGCACTGGAGTTCTCTTCCTCACAAATCAGTACACCCATTCTACCACTATATCAAATTCAGCGAATGGAAATATTGTTAAGAATGTTTATAATCATCTAATAAATTTAGAAAACATCAACTTTTTAGTGATGCTTTTAAGTCCCATGAGAGGATCAACTGCCATAAATTAAGGAAATTCATTATATAAGGGAAGAGATGATTCGGGATTGTCAGCCAATATAAGTTGTTTTCATTTGAAGTTCGCAGGTGCAAGTTAAACAAAGTATTGCTAATAAATGATAATGCAAAGCTAATTCATTTCTGAACATGTATGACAGTGGTCTTTGATCATGGATCAACATTTTAGTGGAAACACTGTTTTCAATCATGTTTTTGAAGTCAGTAGGTTCTTTTATCTGTGAGATCATTCATACACTCGTATTTTACTTTGATATGACTAGCATGGAATGCTTACTTGACACTTTTATTTGTACTAGTCTATTACTGGCCTTCTGATTATTGTAAGGTTAATTGGCAGATCAATATGATCCTGAGGTACGCTTAGGTCATTTGAGAAGATATACCTTTAAGGAGCTCCGAGCTGCAACAGACCATTTCAACACGAAGAATATATTGGGGAAGGGAGGATTTGGGATTGTGTACAAAGGCCGTTTAAATGATGGGACTGTGGTGGCTGTCAAAAGGTTAAAGGACTATAATGCTGCTGGCGGTGAAATTCAGTTTCAGACAGAGGTAGAGATGATTAGCTTAGCTGTCCATCGAAATCTTCTGCGTCTTTGGGGGTTCTGTTCAACTGAAAATGAGCGGCTTCTCGTTTACCCATTTATGCCAAATGGGAGTGTGGCATCTAGGTTAAAAGGTAATCGAATTTTTGCTCCAAATATTGTTGTTATCGAGCCATATTGGAAATATTAATCAAACTTATCATATACTGTTTTGGATTCACATGTTAAATGTGTTCTCAAGGGTTATTTCAAGTATAACATCAATATGGGTGAACAAATTGTTGTGAAGATAATTTTTCAAAATCTAATGAGTTTCAAGTCTACTTATTATACCCATGTTTGGCCGCCAAGTTTGAAAAATCATTTTGTTCCCAAACTCATTTCCAGTCATACATTTTATTAGACCCACAACTTTTATCAACTTTTTAATTACAAATTTCATCAACTTTTATCAAAACCAAACAAGGGCTATATGCATTACAAAGAATATAATAGGAACGCTTTATACAATTATAACCAGTTCTCTTACTACATTTTTTCGCCTTAGGTTTATGGAAGAGTGACTTCGACAATAAATACTACCCCAAAATGATGATGTCTAGATGGTCTAATGTATGATTGATTTCCTGTGTTCTTCTTTCAGATCATGGCCATGGGAGGCCAGTCTTAGACTGGTCTAGACGGAAAAGGATTGCTTTAGGTACTGCAAGAGGACTAGTATATTTGCATGAACAATGTGATCCCAAAATTATTCATCGTGATGTGAAAGCTGCCAATATTTTGTTGGACGAAGATTTTGAGGCCGTTGTTGGAGATTTTGGAATGGCGAAGCTCCTGGACCACCGGGATTCTCACGTTACCACAGCCGTCCGAGGCACTGTTGGCCACATTGCTCCAGAATATTTATCGACCGGTCAATCTTCGGAAAAGACTGATGTCTTTGGGTTTGGAATTTTGCTTCTTGAGTTAATTACGGGTCACAAGGCTGTGGATTTTGGACGGGGAGCCAACCAAAAGGGGGTGATGCTCGATTGGGTATGCTCTGTCTCTTATACACAAGTGTTTGCACGTGTGCACATGCCCTCAGTGCTTAGCTGTTAATGTTAAACTGTCGACAAGAACTTCAAAACCTCAACTAAACCTTCTAACGCTGCTATTTGCTCTCTTCTATCAAAATAAATCTGTAATTCTCGTAAACATAATTTTCTATGCTGAATTATGATCTTTTTATTATTATTTTTTTCTTGGCAATTAACTGTCATAAGGTTTCACTGAAACGCCTCTTGTGCAGGTAAAGAAGCTCCATCAAGATGGTAAGCTGAACCTTATGGTGGACAAAGATTTAAAGAACAATTTTGACAGGGTAGAATTAGAAGAAATGGTCCAGGTTGCTCTCCTTTGTACTCTATTTAATCCTTCCCAACGTCCTAAAATGTCGGAAGCATTAAGGATGTTAGAAGGTGAGGGTCTAGCCGAAAAATGGGAGTCATCACAATCAGCTGAGACTACTCCGAGGTATGGAAATCCTCTACAGAGATATTCCAATTTCATCGAAGAAGCCTCTCTTGTGATTGAAGCAATGGAGCTCTCAGGCCCAAGATAATACTCGTTTCTTTCTTTCTTCTGTACACATGTTCTTGATCGATATCATATATTTTTGTGCTTTATCTGGAAACACCAACTTCTGTTAATAGCAATTGAAATGGAGAAGTGTTACTAGAATTTTGTGTGATTTGATCAGAGATGTTGCCTGTGATCACTCCGGAAACCAAAAAAGTTAAAATTAGCACAATTTCAGTACTCGATAGTTTAAACAATTCTCGTGAGAAGACCATCACTCTATTACTTGCCACGATGTTGTAATCGCTCTTCTCACCCAAGAGTAAACACCACCATGTTTTATCCAATTTTTCCATCAATGATTCATCGATGGAATTTTATTTTATTTTATATTTTTTTATGGTAAAAGTGGCCAGATTTATATCCACTCCTGATGCTGTTTTGACTATGTGAGTGGTTGTAACATGAATATCTGTTTCTCTTCATTTGTGTTGGTATTATATTTGAGTGGATAAAAATCGGCTTAACAAGTAAAATATTGACAAATATCGTATTTGTAGCATCGATACCATATTTACAGGATCGATATCGTATTTGCAGGTTAGATACTGTATATGGAAGACTGATACCGTATATGCAACTGATACCGTATATGCAAGACTGATATTGTATATGCAATATATACTGTATATACAATTTATCAAAAGAATATAGCAAATAATTTTATTAACTGCAATAAAATAACAGACCAAATAATTTAAATTGCAGTAAAAGAAATTTCAAATCGAGACATGTGCGAACACAATTTTTTTTAAACATATTCGCCCCTTCACCATACGTGCTTGATGTTTAATTTGAGCGTATGCTTTCCAGAATGCAATGGTAAAACAGTAGATTCTGAGTACTACAGATACTACTTCGACGAACTGATTTTGTTTTTGAACAATACCACCTCCAAAACTCAAACAAAAATTAAAAAATATGCAGATAGAACTCGAATCGTATGCAGAATATATTTTCAGATGAATTCGTATGTATTGGAAAAGTGGAAAACGAAACATATAAATACTAGGCTCTTGAGAATGTAACTTGCACATTCATTTAATGACAATTATCACAGGAGTTTCAGAAAATGAAAAGTCAGTTGAGTAAAATAAAAATGTAGCAAAACGTGGACACTCCTAATTGGCCAATTTTGCTCCTTTCAGTCCGACATTCGTGTACGCAGGTCACGCATGCACACAAATTCAAGGTCCGAAANCTCCTAAGGGGCAAATTTTTCTCATTTCTGTCCGACATTCGTGTACGCAGGTCGCGCCTGCACACAAGTTCAAGGTCCGAAGCCTATTTCGGTCCTTGATTTGTACCCCCTGCGCGCGCACGTGGAGAGAGTCTCTATGCTACACATGATTACACCATTCCAAAGTGAAACCATATTTAAAGTGATTTTTGTTTTCATCAACTTCCTATGTGGGACAAACACATTTCTAGTTTTCACACCAACACAAACTCCTTTTAATAGGCATACTTTAAGTTTCAATTTCTCATTCACCCGATCATCAATTTTGGCAAGTAAATAAATGATTTCGATGTACTCACGGAGAAGAATACAATCAATCTTTATCTTACAAAATAGTCAAACGGGTCCTATTCAAAACTTATGTCAAAGTCAGTCACATACTCATTTTTCTAACAAATTTTCCAACAATCCCCTATATGAATGAAAATTGAGAGCGACACATGAATGTGACACATGACGACTTGATAAAGTTCAACAGTTGAAACCTGCATAGGATATGTAGGTATTACCCTTTGAACCTTCCCTTGTGAAAGTATATTTACTTTACTATCAGTAGACGCGATGTCTTTGAACTATTCTGCCGTTTGTATAAATGATGATATACTCCCCACAGGATTCTTCCTAACACATTTCAGTTCTCATTATTATGTTTGTTTTGGCCATGAATATACGCCTAGTTCAGTGAGAGTTCACAAGAATTTTGCCCCATACAATTCCCTTAGAAGCGACTCCACTTCTCTCTCACATAGGTGATTTCTTATTGCAAGTAACCCGCATTACTCAACTCGAATTTGGATGCATAAGAATCATTAAAATCATATTGCTTATCCTTCATCTTTACGATCATCACTATTGCATCATNCTTATTGCAAGTAACCCGCATTACTCAACTCGAATTTGGATGCATAAGAATCATTAAAATCATATTGCTTATCCTTCATCTTTACGATCATCACTATTGCATCATATGAATGGACATGAGGTAGCATCCCCCACAGTGATTCTATTAAGTCTTTACAATTAAGTTGTCCATTTGAACCTAAATCTCGGGATCTCCAGTCAACTAGGTTGAGTTTCCCGTGTATTAACTTATTCGTTTAAGGGCTTAAGTCCTATTCCTTTCGATGATTTTTCAACTAACTCTCTGTTTAACTCATTGGTTAACGGATCCGCAATGTTATCTTTTGACTTTAAATAGTCAATAGTGATAACTCTAATTGAGAGTAGTTGCCTTATGGTATTGTGTCTACGATGTATATGTCTAGACTTACTATTGTACATGTTACTTTGTGTCCTTCCAATTGCTGATTGACTGTCACAATATAGGTAAATTGCTGGCATAAGTTTTGACCATCTTGGAATATCCTTTAAGAAGTTGCATAACCACTCAGCATCTTCACCACAGTTATCTAGAGCTATAAACTCAGATTCCATTGTAGATCTGACGATAACAGTTTGCTTAGAGGATTTCCAGGATATGAC
>CAIGRN010190802.1:0-21589 GCA_903798345.1 Fraxinus anomala
AAAATTTTCATAAAAGTGAGTCACAATTAGAATAGGTCAAAGTCGCCTTGGTGGTGGATTCGATACTTAGCTGGTATCTACTATCAGCGCACGACACGTGTCGAGTCCATTAGGGTGACTTGGGACGGGTCGTGTCATAGTTTGCTAGTTTTGTTTCTGTACATTTAAGGATGATTAATGACCAAGGACAGGGGCGCCTTGATGTGTATAATTACCTGGAATGTTGGGCATGACATGGGTGTTGCTGGAATTGGAGATTTCGACCATTTTTGGGGACTTGAGCAGGCTGTTTTGGCTCAATTTTTCGGCAAGTTAAGGTGGGTTCGAGGCAGAGCGTTGAGTGGAAGTTGTAGAGGGTGATGAGGGTTTTCTAATGGTATGTATGTCCAGCGGTTCGGGTAGTGGCTGGCTGAAGTTGAAGGTGGAGATGGCGTGAAGGTGGGGGTGGGGATGGGATTTGGTTTTTAATTTAATTGTTAATAATATTTGAAAAAATATAAAATGCAAAGTTAACATTTTGCTCTTATTAAAATTGGTCAAAATTAATTTTTTGAGTCAACTGAAGGAAAAATGGATGGAAACCATCCAAAAGGCCTCCGGTGCATATTTTTGAAAGGTTAGATGTGAGGGTTACAACAAATTAAAGGTTTGGGGAAGTCTAATATTTCTAAGATTTCGAGTTTTTGCTGCAATTATTCTTATATTTATTCTTATATTTAATTTACCAGAGATTGGAACCAAGATCAAGGAGATTACTTTGTTGGAATCCTCCTAGAATAACCCCTCGAAGCTGAATAAAAAAATGATTATCTCGTCGTACTTTCAGAATTCATTCTTGCTAAAATTTTGGTAACATTCCGCTTGCCTTGTTTGTTGGGGATCAGAAATGCATAATGTTCTTCATTCCTCTTCACACTTGCATATTAGCCCTATTATGACATGCTGAAAGTAATAAATACACACAGCTTTTGAGATTAATGGTGAAGTACTTAATCGTTACTATTATTTTGTGAGACCTGATGGTTCATTGTCAATGCATGATTATGTAATTTGTGTCTTGTTTATGTATTTGCTTTTGTGTATTCAGTGTCATTATGTCCCATAAATTTTCATACATGCAGTTTTCACGATTGAAAGTTAGAATGACGAAGTCACAAGCTTTGCTAACATTTGCCTGCTGTGGAAGGTGCTCTGCTACGTCTCCAAGGTAATATTTCTAGGCATTATACTGGAATTGTTCAAAGTCTTCGACCCGATTGTCAGTTCTATCAATGAAGTTTACTCGTGCACATGTTATTTAGGTCTTTCGTTAGACAAATCCTGAATATTAAGAATAAAATAGATCAAATTGAAAACCACCTCTCTTATCGATGATTTATTTTCTTGTGTTCCTTTATCCTCCATTGAATCATTATTTTGTCCTGCGGTGATTCTAAATAATTGTTTATGATCTACATTTCACTTGTAGCAGAAAGCTAACTAGCTTCTTTTTTTTTTTTCCAATAAAGCACCATCATAGTCCTGGTATGATTTTTAGGCTCCACCAAGATAGGATGGAGTGAGTTATGATTTCCCGACAATGATACAAATGCAATTATATAAATATATTGGAGGGGGTATATACCTAACCTCCAATCGAAGGAACAAAAATTTTAAAAATAAATGAGGTACCAGTTCCTTTACTAGTTAAAATAAAAAAGTTAAAAGGCCTCTAAACGTGGGAAATCCATCTTTGTGGCGACGAGTGGACAGGGCAATTCAGTGGTACCATACTCCTAATAGCAACGCCACTTCATCCATCTATAGCAAGCAAGGAACCTGTCCCTCACGATACATATGAGAAACAGTATCATGATGAAAGGAGACTAAGCCCCTGTTTGGGCTCCATTAAAATTTTAATACATTTCTCTCTCTTTTTTTTAACCGCACATTCTCCAATAAAATAATATTACATTTTAACCGCTAATTCTTCAAAAAAAAACTATATTCCAAAATACATTTTTCTCCAAAATTTGATTTCAATGGAGTCCAAACAAGGGCCAAGTGTCTGAAATGCATGAGGGTAGCCTGGACATATCATGGACCTCCACTAAGTGTAATGCAATAAACCACAACAAAATAATCTGCCTCTATCCATAAACTCGAGAGATCAAGTCGTTATGCAAGAAGGATCCCATCATGAATGGCCTTCAGCTCCGCCTCGAGATTAGGACAATCAGCATAGGATGAGAAGAATGCACAAATGCGCCGTCTAAAATGATTCCAAATGATACTACCACCACTATCAAAATCATCCCTGATGCACCTGTCGGTGTTTATCTTGTTAGATCACACCCGTGGAGCATGCCAAGAAACCAAGATAGGAGAAGAGGGTGTGGGGTTGGTGAGAGAGAGAGAGAGAGACCATATATAGAGACCATATCCAAATAAACGGCCATGTGAAGAAAGGAGAAGTCGAAAAGCTAACTAGCTACGTATGTTGACTGCTATTAATTATCATACTATCACGATATTATTCACAGTACTTACCATTATTACTGCTATGTGCCTGCGTGTTTACCTAACAGATTTCTTAATACCCGAGATCGAGTACATTAGGCAATATTTTGTTTAAACGGATACACAAAGTTTAAGATTCGTTTCTAAGATTATTGATAAGTCCTTTTNGGAATATCTTCATTTATTCGGCCAGGGTGAATACAAAAGAGAGCACTTGCCATATTTATAGATATAGAGGAAACTCTATTGACCAATGGCAAGATGACAACTCAGCAAAATAAAGCAACAAAAAATAACTGAAAAAGGAAGGAAGAAAACGTGAGACTGGAACACGACTTTCATCTTTTCACTTAACAGAAAATAACGGTGCTGCAGTGCTGCATTTCCTTCATTCTTTCATCCCCCCCTCAAGATGGAANACCTTCTTACACTTGTTCAGATTTTCTTTAATACCAACCATAAAATATGAAAGCTGAGAGCCTAAATGTCTGAACTAAAGTCTAAATAAACAATACAGCAGAAATTTGACCTAATTTCCTTTGTCGAAAGGGAAGACTGAACTCAGTTTAGTCCACCCACAAATCCGTGGTCGGCCACTTTGAATCTCTGAAAGGGGTGCATTTCCCTGAAACTCGTTATTATGGGGCTTTAGCGAAGTCAAAAGTAACAATTTTTGAGCAACAGATATTCAATGATTCTTGTTGAAGGGTTGACACCACATGAAAATGTGTTCTTTTCGTGTTCTATGTGCTTTATTCGAGAACGAATAACTTTATTTCATTGCGCACTTATTTGACGTGTGATTTTTGTCGGAATTCATGACACGCATTTTTGTGCAAGTCAATCATTGTTTGTAAATTGGAGAAAGTTTAGAGAATCTGTTGACATGAATGAGTTGGTGGTGGGGCTGGCAAAGGCATCTGATGAGTTATTGGATAACACGACAGATTTGCTTATTGCTGTGGGAATGGGGAAGGGGAAGGAAGTCTTTATCATTCGGGAAATGGCATGAGGCCCACAAATTGTAGCTCTAACTGGCCCAACATGTTTGGCACTACTTTTATAAGTTAGCCATGGTTTGGTACATATTTTACAGATTTATTTTCAACTATACATTCTTTCGAAAAATTAATTTTGCGTGAACTCATTATTTTTTCTTACTTTTTAACTACATTTTTTTTTCGAAAATTCCTTTTTTACAAAATCTATTTTAAAAAAAGTCTACAATAATCAGGATCTTACTTATTTTATAGTTGAAATAAATGATTTACTTATTTTGTCTACTTTGATCAAATAAGAAACTATTACAAATCACAACTTAATTGATATTCTGAAACATATAAACAGTTTTATATATAGCATTTGTTTTAGCCACATTTTTTTACATTCTTGAACAGTGATTTAACATTATTTCAACCACATTTTTCAATAAATTAATATTAAACGCAAATCCAATATTTTTGCTTATTTTTTAACCACACATTCTCATCATAACACTATTGCAAAATACATTTTAAAAAAAATAAAAAATAATAAAATAATAATAATAATAATAATAATAATAGGGCTCAAACTACCCCATAGTTTGTTCAATGTTCAAACACACGTTTTCAATAATGAGTTGGTGGATGAGTAATGATATTCATCACCGTGGTGATCATTACAAGTTGTGGGACAACAAATTTTCTAATTCATAATTCAATAGAGTTGCGATACTTGGGCAATGAATCAAGCAACATGCCACCTAAATTAGTGATGGAAAACCATTAATGATGCATAAAATTATTCATTGATGAACTACATTGTCACCTAGTACTACATAGTATTAATCTTTTGATTAACGTATTTATGTGAGCTTGATTAATAAAAGAATAATATTATCTAGTACAAATCTAGACAATTTTGAGGCTCAACAAGACTTGTCCAAAAATGCAAAGAACATCTAGGGTCTAGATAATCATTGATTATGTGGCATGGATCATTCACCATGTAAACTCTAGACAAATATTATTATTTTTAAGATACAATTTTAAATTTACTTACAAGTTTAGATGAACTTCGTTGATATTAAACACCGATTGTATAAATAACTATACTCTTAGTGCATGTTTGACAACCATTAATTTATTTTATAGATTGCAACATGATCATTTTCAACCATACGTTCATGCAATAAAATATTCTGGACGTATACCAAAAATTTTTCTCTACTTTTTAATCACTCATTCTCCTAAAAATCACTATTTAAAACTCTTTTTTCTACCATAATGATCGTCAAACATGCTCTTAATTAGGTGAACTGTAGCCAGATAACTCTATGGAGATTCATCCAGGTGTTGAGAGGGAGAGGTAATTGATAATTAAATTCTTGGCAACCGAAACAATGCAATTATAGTGAGGTTACATGTGGAAGAAAGCCACATCTGTGAGACTAGTACCCGATTGTTCAGGTAAATTTAGCGATTTCTGTCGGTTCGACCCCGAGTTTAGAGCATCTCCAATAGACTATTTAAACATGAGAAACATGAGATGCTCTCTATTTTAAAGAATCAATATTTAAAATCACGCTCCAAGAGACTCCTTAAATTAACATTTTAATTTAAAGAGTAGGTTTTGGAGAGTTAAACTCACTCTCTATAATTAAATGCATTCAAAATATTTCAATTTTCAATGTAGGAAGGTAATAAAATAATCTAAATAAAAACTCGTTAAATAAAAGATAAACATAAATAATAAATATTTTTTATGAGTAGTAAAATTAAGTATTAAATATAAAAAGTTTGTTGGAGTACTTCAAATTTTTAACTCTCTAAATTTATAGATGCTCTCCACATGATAGAATATTCACTTTAAAAATAAAGAGTTTATTGGAGATGCTCTTAGGGCTTTTTATTTTCCCTAGACTTTTAGCTCTTCAAACTCGTCAATCGTTGATGGAAATTACTGATAACGTGGCGCGATAAAAAATTTGGAAGAGTTGTCGTTTCTATTGGTGACATGACATTGCACCGATACACGAAACATGTTTACAAAGGTCATTGAGGATTAGGAATTAATTTGAACTAGACTTTCATATAAAGAGGAAATGCTTTTTTTTTTTTTTTTATCTGAATAACATCTATTAAGAAAGATAGACAAAGGAATAGAGATTTTCGCGACCTTTGGGTGAATCTTACTTAGCCTATTTTGACACTCATTTTTTCAAAACTGATTTTCAACCATACATTCTTTCATATTTATTCGTAAATCGAAGACTTTTCCTTATTTTTTAACTGCGCATTCTTCAAAAAATAACTATTCCATAATACATTTTCCTACAGTAATGGGGCTCAAATAAGGGCTTAAGCAGATAAAATTCTAAGTTTATCTGACATATGTACAAGAAAATTGAAGAATGAAATTAAATTCTCATTTAACAGGGTATTGATATTATAAATTAGAGAGAGTTAATAGCTTTATAGCATATTTGACAATCATTATTGTAGAAAAAAGAGTTTTGAATAGTGATTTTTAGGAGAATGAGTGGTTAAAAAGTAGGAAATTTTTTTTGATATACGTGTAAAATATGTTATTGTGTAAATGTGTGATTGAAAATGATCTTATAACAAACCATAAAATAAATTAATGGATGTCAAAATATATTTTATTGATAATTAAAATCATATGTTTATGTGTAAGAACTAGGATTGTAAGGCACAGTAGTCATAATAATTATGGTTGTAGGAATATAAAAATAATAATTCAGCTATCAGTTTAATTTACAATACTCCCCATTGAATTATTAATTACACAATACATGTCAAGTTAAAAACCTTGTTTTATAAAAATATAACTACACAAAAATATCAAAAAGAAAGAAAAAAGAGTGTAGTTATTTTCGTAGTAAATGTCTCATTAGAACCTTGTCAAGAAAATTTAATAGGGAAAAAACTTGAACATGTGAAAAATAGTACAGCTACTACCCTAATCCAATAGGAAAAAACCTAAACAATTATAAAAAAAAGTACAGCTACTACCCTTATGTTGATCACTGTAGATCTTTGAGTCGATATATTCTTATTTCATGTAGTAATTTCTTAAATATAGACGTCGACAATGCTTTTGTGAATAAGTCATCCACAATGTCGAATTTGTTGAATATTGATGTCACTAGTCTTTTGACGCTCATGCTTTTAGAAGAATTTCCAAAAGCATGATTTGTCACGTTTCCTTTGATATAGTCTCATTTGAGTTGTACAATTCAAGTTGCATTGTTTTTGTACAATATTGTTCGATTACTAAAACTAATTTGCATAATGCTTGAATATGTTAGGTTATATTCCTCAATCATACATATTCTTAAAGATGTTGATGTCTAAGTTTTTTTCCGTAAATCTTCCATAATATAGTTGTTCCTCCACATGTAAATATATATCCCGTTGTGGTTTAACTTTATGTGTATTAGAGAGCTCACTTGCATCAACATATCCGATTGCAGAAGATCTTAGTTTTTATAAATGAAATAATCACACATCAATAGTACTTCTAAGTAACCAAAAATGTGTTTAACACCACTCCAATAACTTGAGTTGGTTTAGAGTTATAACTTTGAAGGAGATTTACAGATAAAACTGTGCATTGTCGATTATAATTTGTAGATAGGTTAATGCTTTAATTGTAATGAGATATGGTACTTCAAAGTTAAGAGCATTTTCTCCATTTTTAATTGGACGGATGAATTTCATATCAAGTGATCGAATAATCGTAAGTGATGTCAGCTAATGAGCTTTATCGTATATGAAGATTAAAGAAAAAACAATCCTTTTGAAAATTTTCAATTTACAACTCAAAGTAAATTTTGATTTTTCCCCAAATATTTCGTCCTAAACTCATTTTTCAAATAATCTACAGTTTTTTGTTAAGTTATTTAGGAGTTCCAATAAGATTTAAATTATCAACATAAACTGTCAAAATTGTAGTATTTCTTTCTTTATGAAAAAATATGGACAAATATCATCATTTTTATAATCATTCTTTAATAAATATTCAGTAGAGCAATTATACCACATGCATTTGAATTGTTTCAATTTGTATAAGTTTAGGACATGTATAATTTATTTCTGACACTTTAAGTCCTTCATTATTTTAATGTACATACTATCAAGTGAACCATATAGATAGGAAGTTACTACATAAGACGCATGTTGAATGAGAAATCTTTGGCTACGAATCAAACTTTTTTATTGGTAATTTCATGTTTTCATTAATCTTCCTTACAAAAAGCCACATGTATCCTTTATAAATTACATTTTCAGGTGTACAAATTATAGATTCAAATACTTTCGTTCCTTTAAAGAATTCAATTCCACTCATACGAAATCTTTCCTTTTTGGCTTATGTCATTTGTTAATTATTCGACTTTGACACATCATTATTATTATTGGGTGTTTAAATTGATCGTGTCAAAGTATAATTTTTTGAGTGAATGAACTTTGAGTTCATAACAATTTTTGATTAAATCATTTTATTAATGTATAATACATGCCAAAAGAAAGTGCTTTGAAATTTTCTTTTATCATCTTATGGTTGGATACACAGGAAGTTATATAAATTATTAAATACTCCTATTATTTTCTTACATGAATGATATTTGCAATAAATATCTTTAAACTGAGTAAATTCCTCTAAATTTGCTGGAAAAAAGTACAATACTAATATATAATTTTATATTATTTGATAAGATAATACTAATTTTTTTGGAGCTCACAACAATATTCTATTCACGTGATATCTTATTAACATTAACGTTAATTTCAAGAAATACTTTTATCTTAGAGAATTGTGTGTAATTGCATTATTAGCAAAACAAATAATATCTTGACAATTAGTTTTGAATATGTTACCGAACACTAAATCTTCATAAATTTGCATGTATAATGTCTTGTGAACATAAATATTTAAATTATAAATATACATACTTGCAAAATACTTGAAAAGTATAAGGATCAACTACATATATTATTATGGGTTTTGCTAAAAACTATTTTTCCACTCATCAATAATAAAATAATGTACATGTAGAATAATGCTATTATTAATCGATTGAAAACAAAATGTATCATTAAAGCATTCAACATGGGTACTCAAAATCAATACATGTGGGCCCACAAAAAGAGAGAAAGATTAAAGCACTAAAATAAAAAATAAAAAAAGCATTTCTTTAATAAAGTCAAGACGAGATCATAGTAATTTCAAGTGCCTCCTTGACTTCGAACGTGTAATTTTTTTTTTTTTTTAAAGTAACTGCGTGCAAAAGATAGAAAATTATATTTTTATCTTCATTAAAAAATTTTTAAACGGTAAATTTAAGATCATAAAATGTAATTGCACCAATAAATCGATAAATAATAAAGAAAGACAGGGTAGGTACATAAAGCAATAGTGTATCTACAATAAATAAAAATACTTATATACTTTGGTGGTGTTTCTTCAAAAACGTAATTTCAAATAGAGTCACTTTCTCAAGAACGGCGACATAATATTCTTCAGGAATATCGACATACACTAATTTATGATTGTCTAGGAATACAAGAACAATACTCATCTAGAATATTGGTTTCTATAACTTTGTGTTTTTTCGAAAACAACAATATAATAATACTCTTCAACGATATAGATATTTACATGTGATGATTTTTCAAACATAATATTGTAATATTCTTCTAAAATATTAATATGAAGTAACATAGGAGAATTATATATATAAAAAAAACCTTGTGTATTTATAACATATAGGTATTCATTAACATTATAAATATAATCAGTGTTTCGTCATGATCAACAACATAATATTATTCAAGAGTACAATACATTAGTAATTGTGCTCTTCCATGAAATATCCTTTTAGAATAATGACATATAAATGTTTGTGAGTAATAAAATCAATATTCTAATATTGACGCGTAAATAAACGCATTTTCATCATAATATTCTTCTAGAATAATACGAAATAGTAATAAATTATATTCAAGCAATATACATATAATCTAATCTAATCTAATAATGTTAACTCTATTTGTATTTATGTAACTTGAAGCTAGAAGAATAAAAAAATTTCTTTTGGGGTGAAATAAATTATTATTTTATAAATTCAATAGGCTAGAACTTGAGGCTTTTTTTTTTGGGGAAAATCATCAACTTTTTCAATTTTATAGAACCTCTTACTAATAACGTGTCATTAACTAGAGGGAAAAAAAAGAAAAAAGAAGACGGGCAATTGACTTTTATGTATTTTAACCAAAACTCAATATTTATAGGTAAGAATTAAGATAAACTATAATAGTCATAACAATCATGGTTGTAGGAATATAATAATCGTTCAATAATTAATAATTAATTTACAAATTAGGTCTAATAATATTATTTTTCAAAATTAAAAATAGGGTTGTTTTCCCATGCGAGGATGTATATATATTGTAAAAGTATTATTAGTCACACATGTGACTTTTCTATCTTTAAAATTTAATAATAGGAACTTAATAATTAATAAATCTAATAGTAATTTTAGACCCAAATTAACTCATCTTGTGTTTAGTATAGATTCTTTAATATTTTTTTCAAACACATTTTCAACTATACAGTTTCCTCAATAAAATAATTTTACACATAGATTCATAATTTTCCTATTTCTTAATTATATATATTTTTTCAAAATAATCACTTTTTACAAAATTTATTTTCAAAAAATCTAAATAAACATGCTTCTAGAAATGAATATTATGAATAAATACATACAATTCAAAGTTGACAACTTTTAACTAATGAGTGAAAATAATGAGTAATTGTCACACAATGCTATATGCATTTTACTTTAAAAAATTAATAATTGACATTTTTTTTTAACATTTAAAGATTGGATGAAGATAAGCGCGCTCGAATTCTCCGTGTCAACGGTAATGTCCAATCTTGTATTTAGTCAAAAATAAAAATAAAAAGCAAAATATCGCGAAAGTACGCATCACCAAAAAGATTTGTATTGAAAAAGTAGGCTTGCAAGTCAAAATAATCATAAAAATAAATAAAGCACTCAGCCTCATCTCAGCTCATCCATCGGGTTGCTCAGTTGCACACTTTTATTGCCCCATTAAAGAAAAGAGGTTTTTAGGTACAACGGAAAATAAATAGGATTACCAAATAAATATTAATATTTCGAAGAAATTATTATTAATATAAAATCAATTACATAATTTTTCTTTTATATGACAGTTTTATTTCAAAACTACACGTCTCTCTTCTACAAAATTTCAAGTTTTTTTTTTTTTTATTTCACTATTTTTTTCCACACCGAATCTAATTTTATCATTTCAAAAACGCCAAAGAAAAAAGACATATAACAATAATTCCACATTAAGCAAAACGGACAATCGCGTAAGGTTAAAGTGTTGAGACAAACTTTTATTTTGGTCAACTCTTGAATTAATTGAATTAGGGATCCCTACTTTGATTTTTCTTTTTCCTTTTATCAATAAATGCAAAATAAAAGGCAAAAAAATAGTTGGTCAACATTCATAAATGATAGGGCATTCTCAAAAGGTGATATATTTATTTCTTTGAAAAGAATAAATGACCTTTATTTCAATTTATTGATAAATGGAAAAGTCTTTAGTTGGAAAAAAAATTATCTTTTCTATTTTTTTTTATTTTTTTCTAAATTAGCACATTAAACAACAAGAAATTAACTATATACTATATAGGTCTTTTTCAATAATTTTTTTACATTATTTTATCAAAAAAATCAATATGGGACGTGTCAAGAACAAGTTTAAAATTAAGTCAAACGTACTTTTAGGTGAAAAAAAAAAAATCGATAAAGTCAAATTACTTTCAAAATTAAATTAACATCTTTTACATTTTTAACTTTGGGTTGTAGAGAAATTATTGAAATTAAAATTTCAAACAAACTTTGAGTACAAATAAGTGGTTATAATAATTACCATAATAAGAAGTCAAAATTAATCTGTCCAAAACAGCTAGAAGTCACAAAAATAGTGCAAAATAATAATAAGTTTTCACCTTTACCCTTTTCACCTTAAATTAGTCAACACTTTACTTCCTTTCCTGACATTGAAACATAAAATTCTTATATAATTTCAAGAAAAGTTGTAATAAATTCATGAAATTAGCATCCAATTGTCATTAATTAACATATTCATATCAAATTATGAATTATTATAAAGATATAGCAGCAGAGAGAAGGATACAAAATGAATGGACAGATATTTGGATAATATAATCCTCTGTACAGACTGTACCACCACCCACCGCCGCCCTCCTCCGCTCATAAAAGCTTAGGCCAATGTCACTTTCCTGCAGCCTGCATAAAATTTACTAAAAATAAAAAAAACCAAAACCATTAGAACCAAAACAACTGTCCATTGAAAATTCAGTCAATTCATCAATCAAACACACACAAAAACCACACACTTTTTCTACTTCTTCCTTGTACGCGGATTTAATCGTACATACTTTTTTTTTTTTTATGCCCATAAAAACACGCACACACAGAGAGAGAGAAAAATGGATCGTCCTTTAGTCCCATAAATTAAACAGCCCATCTTGAAATTCTTGATTTTTATATCATGTTTACAGTAGACATCCATTAATTTTTTTTTCCGTGGAAATTGATTAATACATAATAATCTTTCTTCTGTAAAAAATGGCTTCTGCGGCAATATTTTCGTCGCCGAGGAGGAGGAGATCGCCGTCACTGGAGGCGTTTTTGGCGCCGGTGGATCTATCAGGCGAGGTCCTTTTGGATACTCTATGTGCTGTTTCTAGGGAGTTGGTGTCATCGTTTTCGGTCAACAACAGAATGGTGCCGTTTTTCCAGGGCAAGAATTCCAGATCCTTAATCAGGAAAATCCAGGTGTTTTCTGTCCTTCTGGATTCTTTTTGTGAAGTGGGGTTATCAAGAATGCCTTCAAGGGTGTTTTTATGCTTCAAGGAGTTGTATCTTGTGCTTTACAGATCGAAAATTTTGCTTGATTATGTTAAAGGATCGAGTAAGTTGTGGCTTCTGCTTCAAAACCATTCGATTTCGGGTCATTTCCATGATCTAAATCAGGAAATCTTGACACTTTTGGATGTTTTTCCTTTAAGTGAAATTTATATATCTCAAGATGTTAAAGAACAGGTAGAATTGTTAAGGAAACAATCAAGAAAGTCGAAATTGTTAATTGATAAGAACGATGATATATTGAGGATGAAGTTTTATAATTTCTTGAATGAACTTGAGAATGGAAAGATTCCTGATCAGAATGAACTGTATTTGTTTTTTGTGGAAAAATTGGCCATTCGTGATGTCAAAAGTATTAGATTTGAGATTGAATTCTTGGAGGAGCAGATTGTGAATTGTGAAGGGGATATTGAGCCCACGGCCTCAGTACTGAATGGATTTGTGGCTTTAACGCGATACTGTAGGTTCTTACTATTCAGATTCGAGAATGAGGAGGGTGAATTGGGAAAGTGGAGGCATAAGAAGACGAAGAAAAGACTGATTACCCAGGAGATTGCAAATACGTTTATTACGATTCCCAGTGATTTCTGCTGCCCAATATCATGGGATTTTATGAGGGATCCAGTGATAGTATCAACAGGGCAGACCTATGATCGGCTCTCAATATTAAGGTGGATGGAGGAAGGGCACAGTACTTGTCCTAAGACAGGGCAGATGCTTGTTCATACTCGGTTAGTGCCAAATCGAGCTCTGAGAAATGTGATCATGCAGTGGTGTCTTGCTAATGGGATTCCATATGATCTGCCAGAGAATGTGGATTCTTCTGAGAGCTACAATACTGCTTCGCCGAGCAAGGCAGCAATACAAGCTACTAAAGCCACAGCAGATCTTCTCGTTGAACAGCTAGCAAACGGGACAGCAAAGGCAAAGACTGTGGCTGCCAGAGAGATAAGATTGTTAGCAAAATCAGGAAGAGAAAATCGAGCTTGCATTGCCGAGGCTGGTGCAATACCCCTTTTGAAAATGCTACTTTCATCTTCGGGTGCCTTTGCACAAGAGAATTCTGTGACTGCGATGCTGAACTTATCCATTTATGATAAAAACAAATCCCGAATCATGGACATAGAAGGGTGTTTAGGATCAATAGTTGAAGTTTTGAGATCAGGACACACGACTGAGGCCAGGGAAAATGCTGCAGCTACGTTGTTCAGTCTCTCTGCTGTTCATGACTACAAGAAACAAATAGCAGAAGAAGATGGGGCAGTCGAAGCATTAGCAGGGCTGTTGATAGAGGGTACACCAAGAGGAAAAAAGGATGCAGTGACAGCTCTATTTAATCTATCCACTCACACTGAGAATTGTGTGAGAATGATAGAGTCCGGAGCTATGAAAGCATTAGTGGAGGCGCTGGGATGCGAAGGCGTCTCTGAAGAAGCAGCTGGTGCATTGGCCCTGATTGTCCGGCAACCAGATGGAGCGGAAGCAGTCAGAAATGAGGAAATGGCAGTGGCCGGGCTGATTGGAATGATGCGATGTGGCACTCCAAGGGGAAAGGAAAATGCAGTGGCTGCGCTGCTTGAATTATGCAAAAGTGGTGGGTCAGTAGCAACGGAGAGGGTTCTAAAGGCACCTGCATTGGCCGATTTACTTCAGAGTTTGCTCTTTACAGGGACAAAACGAGCCAGGAGAAAAGCAGCGTCACTTGCTCGAGTTTTCCAAAGGTACGGGTGCTCATTGCATTTTGGTGGAATGGGTATAGGGTATGCATTTGCTGGAAACTCGACTTCAGTTAGGGATTCGGGTTTTGCTGGCGATGTCGCAGTATCTATTTCGGTGCCTGTGTTATAGTGGTAACGTGCACAGTTGTGTTCTTGTTTACCCATTCAACATTTTTTAAATATGTAATATTTGCAAAAAATTTCTTTCAAATATACGAGAGGAAGGGGTTACTGAAAAATCACAATTTAGTTGTTCAGAGCCATTTCTTTGGCTTATTCTATTTTTCTGTATAGTTTGATTACTGATCCATGAAGAAACTGAGGGACATCTCAGATCACAACACGACTAGAATGACCATATAATGAAGAAACTGAGGGACATCTCCTCCTGTTGGGGATTGGATTCGACAATGATATTTAAGGATGTAGGATTGGAAACCCCACTCTACTATTGACTAAGGCCATCTTCAACTCTACACCAAAATTTGAATCAAGTTTTGCACCATTTTATACCAAATAAACAATGTTTAATCATTTTCTTCGTTTTTTTCATTCTTTACAATTTATTTATCTGAAAAATTATTTATTTATTTAATTTACTACTTACTACTACATAAATTACTAAATAAATAATTACGTTTCGTTAACGAAATATTGAATTCATTCCTTGATTATTATTGTATAACAAAAATATTAAATATTGAATACCTTATCGAAAAAATTAAATAATTACATTTCGTTAACAATTTTATAACTTCTTAAATACTTTTATTTTAATTCATTCCTTAATTATTATTGATTACATGATTAAAATTTATCACAAACATAATAATAATAATAATAATAAGAACGACGACGACAACAACGATAATAATAATTTATTGTATAAAACATGTATAACAAAAATGGACACAAATACTCTTTGACCAATTTTTTACAATGTGAAAGAAAATGGCAAGATTGTACTAACCATTTTAGTGCAAAATGGTGCAAAGTATGGTGCTAGACTTTGCACCATTTTTTGGTGCAAAATGACGTTTTGGTGCACACATTGGAGTTGCTCTAAGGACCGTCACGAACCGCAAACTCAAATGCGCCTCTTCGGATGACGGTGGCCAGACAGATCGCAAAAGAAATTGCCCCTCTTCATCGCTCTCATCCACCACCACCTCCATTATCACTCTTCTAGTTCTCCGCCACGAGATTAGTGGAGAATGGACGGAGCCACCTTATAGTGGCCAGATCTACAGTCGTTGAATCTACAGCTATCAAACCATTCAAACTGCAACGCCACCACCACCGAAGATTCAAGTGGATAAAGAGTCCCCATCATCGACACACCATTGTTGTTTAGCTGCAACCGCGCCCTAGTGAATGGTTCAATGTGGGTCAAAGGAAATGGCATTGAAGCTGACTTCTCTCGGGTCGGTTCTGGGAGAAAATGGCATGAGTAGTTGAACCACCGTCACTGTTAAAGGAGGCTGATTTTCCCTTGTGGCCACCGCCTCTCCGCCTCGAGGTGGGCTACTTCGAGACTCTGGGGGCGAAGTCTTTGGAGGTTTCCACTGAGTTACGTTGGCGGGCAGCGGTGAAGTTCAAGTTGAGTCTCTTGTCTTGTATGTTTGACGGTTTCGACGTGAAGTTCCCCTAAACATTGGGGATTTTTGCATAGGGGGATTGGGGTAGGATGGATATACAAGATTTTTGAAAAAAATAAAAAATCATTATACCTAATTTATGAAATTGAGCTTATGTTTGATAGAAATTTAAGTCAAAACACATTTCGTAAGATTCATAACTTTTCAACCACACATTTCATCAACGTTTATCAAACTTTACTAGAAATTTAATTTTAATTCTCACCAAATCTTAGAATGTAGGATTTGAGGTAATTTTTCCTTCTAAAATATGGGTGCTGAAAATATGATAATCCATTATGGGATAGATCAAACTTAATAATAAATATTAGAGAAACCGGATTTTTTTAAAATAAAACAAGTCCGAGTCTAATTATCTTAATTGAATTTGTATTTTAAATTACTATGGATCTGTGGAGAATGATCCAAGAGTGAGAAAGAATGAATTTTAGGAAGGGTTGAGTAATTTTAATATATATCCAAACATATTTTAAATGCTGCTTTTCTTTTCTTTTTAGTAAACAAAATACATTTTGGAAAGCAATTTTCCTTTATTATCAAATAGATAACCTATTCTATCAATAAAAAATATCGTTCATATAAAATTACTCAAAAAAGAAAGTTTTAAGCATAAAAAAAGTCACTTTATCAAATATAATTTTAAAGTTACTTTATTTTTAATTTACTTTTTCATAAAAACAAAAATCTTTCGTATAAATAGAGTATTATAAGATGGAGAAATGCTAAATATACACAGGGTTGACACTCCTCTCACAAAAGGAAGGCCCACGGACAACAAAATAATAGTGGACTACCCCTTGTGAGGGGGGGCGCGTACACGGGGGTGCACATGTAGCAGGTCTCTATATCGATGGACCCCTACTTTTCCCTAACATATCTGAAAAATTATTTATTTGTTTAATTTACTACTTACTACTGCATAAATTACTAAATAAATAATTACGTTTCGTTAACGAAATATTGAATTAATTCCTTGATTATTATTGTATAACAAAAATATTAAATATTGAATTCCTTATCAAAAAAATTAAATAATTACATTTCGTTAACAATTTTATAACTTCTTAAATACTTTTATTTTAATTCATTCCTTAATTATTATTGATTACATGATTAAAATTTATCACAAATGTACATAATAATAATAATAAGAAGAACGACGATTAAAATTCCTTAGAGAAATGCTAAATATACACAGGGTTGACACTCCCCTCACAAGAGGAGGGCCCACGGGCAACAAAATAATAGTGGACCACCCCCCACCCCTTGTGAGGGGGGCGCGTACACGGGGGTGCACATGTAGCAGGTCTCTATAAGCTACCTGGGGATGAAAAGGGATTGAGAAGCTAGTACCTTTGACAGTTCCTTAATGACAGCCGTTCCACAAAAGCGAGAAAGTAGAAAAAGTGGCTAATGGTCACAAGATTTAAGGCACTTTCTTTTGAAATAAATAAGCCTATAATGACCACATTATGAAACCCACGTACCCATTAACAGCTCAACTGTCCCTTAACTGCCAGCTTCTAATCCTACTCTACCCTTCACTCCATAATTCATCTTCACTTTTTTCCCTAGCAATCTCACAAAATTCAAACGCAATAAGTTAAGATTCCTCGATAAAAATGAAGTGGGGGAGAAAGAAATCTGCATCTTTAATCAGTCGTGTTTTTAGCATTTCTTGGCTCTCCAAATTGAGGGAAAAAAGTTCCAATTCTGATCCTACTTCAGCAAAGATGAAGCAGAAGGGGAAATGGGATTTGCCATCTCCGAGTTCATTAGCACCTGCTAGTTGCAAACAAGGTAGCTTCTGTAGCAGCCTGGATTACGACAGTCATTGGAGGCTTTCTTCGTGTGGTGAAGAACGAATCCAAGGTAGGATGAGCACAGGTGGAATTAATTGTCTTCTGTATGATTCTGATGATGAGATTAAATTCCCAATAAAAGGAATTCAGAGCTTCGATGACACAGTTCTGGACATAAAGAGAATGAAAGAAAAGCAACATCAGGTGAGAATTCTAAATGGGGAAACAGAATTCATAACACCAAGTAGAAAACCTGAGAACGATCGAAATTCAGAAGGATCAAGTAGAAGGATTTTGAAAGAGAAACTAGCAGAACTAAAAAGAGAGCCTGATAAACAAGAAGAAAAATCATCCACATTAGTAGAAAAAGATATACTCAGAATAGAACCAGAAATTGTTATCCAGAAGAAAGATAAGAATTTTCCCAAGTCTACAGGTTCTAATGCAAGAAGAAGGAACAGATTCTCTTCCTCCAACTCTCTAAGCACAATTCAGGAAAATTGCGACTTTTGGGCTCCGAATTTGGATGAATGTAATGCAAGTTCAGAAAAGAAATCAAGTTCAGAATGCAAAATCAGAACTCTTCAAGAAATGAAGAAAGCAAGAACGAAGTTAAAAATGAAGACAAAGGAGAAAACTGTTGCGGTTGAGGACAAAACGGTCTTTGATAGCTTTGCTGTGGTGAAGAGTTCATTTGATCCACGCAAGGACTTCAGAGATTCAATGGTGGAGATGATCACAGAGAAAGGAATCAGAAGGCCTGAAGAGCTTGAAGAACTCCTGACTTGTTATCTAACATTGAATTGTGATGAATACCATGATCTCATAATCAAGGTCTTCAGGCAGGTATGGTTCGATCTGAACCCAATGTATATAGACCCTGTAATACGCAATGATCACTGTTTTGGTGATTATTAACTCGACAGCTAAGTACCAGAGATCTTGTTATGGATTGTAAATACTTCTTTATGGTATCCTTGTACAGAATCGATCTGTTCAGAAGAAGCATAATGCATATTGTTGTGCAAAAAGATCATTTCATTGAGTTGTTGATGTCTCCTATGTTTGGGACATTTTCTATTTCTGTGCATGTTCAAAAAATACAGACTTCTTTTTATTTTAAATAGAAAAGAAACTATGAATTAACAGAAATGATTTTCGTATGAAAAAAAGATTAATTCCAGACAAGAACGCAGAAAAAAGCCAGGGACTTTGTGTGGTATTTATCTATTCAATCATTATCATGTGTGTATTGAACAGTGTAAAGTACCTGAATTTAACACCATAATATGCACAGAAATGGTAAACTCAGCAAATGAAATCTCTATATATCGAAAAGTGCATTCAACAAAAAGAGTAACACCCAACCTACTATATCAAGTTCTCTCAGCTGGAGGAAGATGGTCCAACTGTTCCGCAAAGTTACCAACACTTCTTATATTCCACCAGTTTTTCCCATGATCAACTACTTTGCTTTCGTTTTTGCTGTCATCCGTATCTTTCCTTTCTGACTGAAATTCAGACTCATCATTTGAACCAGGATTTTCAGTAAGAAATTGTTCCCAAAATACATCATTGACACCCGCTCGCATATTGGTAGCCATCCCAACAGGCTGTTCTCCCAAGGAAGGTTGCACTTCAGGAATAATGGCAGGGTCAGGCTCAGAATTCATGTCAATCCAACAGGTCTTAGATCCAATATCAAAATTTAGTCGTGTGGAAGAAATAGTGAGGCTATCTGCACAAACTGTAGATTCATCCAACTCCGGTGATGTATTACGATGCGCTAAACCTTCATCAATATCAAGTACTATGTTCTCCCATAGTCTTAAAGAAGACTCCAGCTTCTCTGACAATTCTTTGATGAAATTCAAAATTGAAGTCATATTTATATTTTCTCTTGAGGAATTTTGAGAAGATTCCATATAATTATCTTCCTTGCTGGTTTCATTATACAAGCAACTGGTACCAGGAGATCTTCTCTTTCTATCATGAATCTCCCTTTGCAGAGTGAGGTTTAAAGTAACAGCTGGTCGGTCCAATGTTAGAGCCAGCGAGGACAACATATTTTTATGATTTTGTTCTACATGTTGCAAACGTTCTGTCAAACCCTGCATTTGTAATTCAAGTGCATCTCGATCCTGTTTATGTCTCTGTACTTCCAAATGAAGTGACACTTTATCATGTTTTAGCCTCTCAATATCATCCTTATAACCTTCCCTCTCTGATTCAGTTAAAGGGGGTAAAGAAGCCAGATTTACCATGGAATGACTGTGAACAGGCTTGCGTCTACGAATGTTCTTCAAAATGTGGGGCTGATCTCTAACAAAATCCTCATTTGCAAATTCCCATTGTTCAGGATCAATTTTCCTGAAACCCTGGTAAACAAAAAGAGGCAAACATATAAAACATCAATATATAACTAGAGAATGTAAATACATATGTAATATCTGTTAAACTCATTAACAAAGAAGAAAATGCTTTACATATGTATTGAGCTGCCTAATAAAGCTGGAGAAGTTGTTGTGCTTGAAGAATCTGGGCAGAAGAACCCTTGCAAATTCTGGAGGATTCCAAACAATGAAGCTTTTATTGCTCTGACTCCAGGACACAACAGAGTCCGAGGAATGATCATCAACCATCTCATAGGTCTTTTCAAGAAAAGGAGGCAATGAATATGATGGAGCTTCATCCATCATAAATTTATCCAACAATCCAATCAGCAGATATCAACAGGGAAGAAACCAAAATCACTGGCCTAAAACAACCCTAATTATCAAATTAAGCTCCACAATTCACCACCTCAAAATCCTTTTAAATTTAACCAGTGTCAACATTTTCACATTCTTATCATTCCAATACAAACAAAACCTACCATCAATTCCAGACACACAAAAGAAGAAGTTGTCACATTAACTTTAACAGATTTCCTTCTTTTCGTCACTCTCTTTCAAAGTCAACAAGTTATCAATTACTCCGAAACATCCATGTAAATACCCCAGAATTCTTCCATCTCAATTCCTCTTAAATATCGATAAATCCCAATTCTTTTTACAATCCAAATTTCAACCCAAGTGGATAAGAAAGCTAATCCAACGCCTCTCAGCATTAATTCCCTGCATTTATATCCAAAAGCATAATAAAAATCAAAAGTAGATATATAGAGAGGAAATTCACGAATTGCATATCAAAGTCGTTAAAGCGTCAACTGTCTAAATACATGTAAAGAAAGGAAATTCACGAATTGCATATCAAAGTCGTTAGAGCGTCAACTGTCTTGGTCGTCAAGCAAAGCATCAAATGTAACATAACCAAATTCATATCCACAAAGACCACACGCGCATATTGCAGGCATGAATTTCTTGAGGTTTTTATTACCTGGGAGAGGAAGAAGAAGAATCCGTCACAGGAATAATTCTCAAAAGTCTCAACGTTCCGTTGGTTTGTTGGGACTTTTGGGTTTTATATATCACTGCAGTCAATGTAAAATCCACATTTCGAGGTGGAGAGAGGCTGGGGTTTTCTAGGGTTTTGACATTTTTCAATTATTGTGGTTGGTTTGGGGCAAACAAATCCTATCCTGTAAACCCGCAAAGTAAGTTGATTGCAAATATGCCCTTGAACTTTTATAAGTGATAAACATATCCACGGTATTTCCCCAATTGCTTTACATCGTGCTTGACGCCCCCATATGCGACACAATTTCGACAATAATGTGAAAGATTATCGGAAAATCAAAGGATATGATGGTGTCATGTAAAAAATTGTTAACAAAGATTTAAACATTGATGTACATGTAGCATAATTGATAAATAAAAACATTATTTGAGCTAATAAATTTTGGTGATATTAGAGCATCTTCAATAGACTCTCTATTTTTAAAGAGTATATTCTATCATTTGAAAAGTATCTATAAAT
>CAIGRN010190816.1:0-11545 GCA_903798345.1 Fraxinus anomala
TAATATTAATTATTATTATTATTATGGAATTGACCACGGTCAACCATAGTCCAAAAAAAAAAAAAAATTTGAAAAAATTTAAAACTGAAAAAAAAAGTTTAAAACATATCTTTTTATTATTATTATTATTTAACTTTAATAAGTTTTGACTTCAAATTTTCAAATTTCTCTCCCTCATTCACATATTTTACATCCAAATTCACACAATCACCAATTTATTTTATCATTAACCTATTCAAGGTTTAAACTCGCAATGAGTTCAAGTTTCACTCAAAAGCATTATTTCTTATAATCATGAGACTTTTTTATTTGAATTCTTCTATAATATTTTTTTAAAATATTCAATTGAGATAGTTGGATAAGTAGCTGATGTGTTTGAATTTTGTTTTTCTTATGATATTGATTATAATTTTTTAATAGTTGTTGCTAATGTTGTTTATAATTTTATTGTGTGACGTATTGGGATAAAGAAAGATCCCTTTGAAGGATCAGAAAGGAAAAGAAAAGTAAGATTCTACAAGTCTTAATGTCAATTCCATCGTCCAACACTTATGCGGGAGTTTAAAATTCTTCTTTTAAATATAATTTCTATGTTTTGGATTTTATAGTGCTAAATTGGGAACAGTGCAGGATTTAAATTTGGGGACAAAAAAACTAGATTTTATTTTAATTTAATCTACGTGAATGATTTGTGTATGTTTAATCTAGGTTTAATTTTCAGTTAAAAAAGTAGAAAAAAACATGAATTAAAAAAAAAAAAAAAAAAAAGTTAGAGCTTTATCTTGCATGCTTGTATTTGTGGCTTAACATGAATAATGTGATTCATATTCAGTATTCTCGAATTTTTAATTATTACTTGAATTCTATTTTTTATAATGGACTTTTGAACAAATTGAGCATGACTTCATTCTTGATTGCACTTACGGATAACTTTAAAATTAGTTTCGTAAATTAACAACCTTAGAATCTTTTAAGATTGTAGTATATATTTATCACATTTATCATTCCAGTTAGAACCATATTAAAATCCTGTTTAGAATAAGTTTGGGATGATTAAATCCATCCCAAATCAAGAACATTATCGTTTTACTATTCTTCGATTTTTATCATTGGCACAAAAAGTGAAAGACATTGCATTAACCGTAGCATGTAGGGAAAATTTACCTACATTTTAATGTGAAGTTAGACTTGATAAATTTGGCCATGTCATCACAAATGTTTAGGAAACAATATATCATGAAAGAAAGTTGCCTACAGTATAGAGAGGAAACTACCTTTCAAAACTAGAAAGATCCCAGAAACAGAAAATTGAACAAAAAATATAAAATTGAAACGCACTAAGGTGTGTTGAGGCATTAGCATAATAACTATAAGTGTTGTCTCTATTAACATGTGGAGTTTATGAAATAACTGTTAATTCTTGTGTCTTATTAACTTTTTAAAAATTTGTGATTGAGATATTCATTTTGATTAAACATTTGAATTACACATATCAAGTTGAGTATATTTGGTTAAAATCTAATTAAGTTTCTATTGTACTTTGTTCGAGGAATAAATATTTAAATTTGAAGTTGTTTGATAAGTGTAAATATTACACTTATTTTGAACATAAAAAATGGCTTTTGGGAGTAATTTCATGAACTAGATGCTGAACTTTTATGTATTTTTTTATTATTTTAGTAAACAAAAAATCTGGTATTGAATGAGAACGATTGAAAATGATCAATAATTGAGCAAGACAAATCAATGTTGGACATATTTTAGAAGTTGGGGACCAAAGAGTAGTGTTTGGAAGGTTAAGGACCTCAATTACAACATTTAAAGACTCAATCCGAACAAAAGAGGAAATAGGGACCAAATTGCAAAAATGAGTATAAATTTCAACAAGGGAATTTTTCATAAATGTCACAAAATTTGAAAGTGCATAAAAATTTGTCACTTTTTCAAATTGTTCTAAAAAAGTCACTATTTAGATGTAAAATGTCCAAATGATCCTTGGAGATACCTATTTGGGTGCATTTATTGCTTATTAATGCATGTATATGCTAGTTAATGTCATAATTTGATTATTTGACTTCTATTAAATATATCCAATATGCAATGGATAATAGAATTCTTAACAAAAAAAAAAAAAAAATCATAACTTACAATGCTCGGTAACTACATTTTCTCGCCAATAACCTCAACTTTCTTTAAATCTTCTCCATTCCAATGTCAAGAAGAAAGTATTCTGGTGCATACTGTAAGAAAATGATTGCTGGTGTAAATGGAGTAAAATCATATAATTTCTTTTCCATTTTTTGTTGGTTGATGCCTATTGCAGGCGTGATTTAAACTAAATTCAAATGGATGATTAAGGGGAACAAAAACGTGTCATATGCATCAGCTATTCATCCTTCCATAGACAATAACTTAGAGAACTAGTAAAATTTGAAATGTTACAGTCCATCATCTTCCATCCAAAGAAATTTGAAATCCATCTGCAACAATCAGTAACATGAAGAAATACCAAATGATGATATATCGTACATTTAGTTCATAACACACGTAGAAGACCAGCTGAACCAAAATTGGCATATGAACAAAACTATCGAGAAGAATTAAACTAACGGGAATTCCAGAACACGACTGTCGAGAATGACAGTTTATCTCGACGTATGGTTTCGTAACTGTCGAAATCTGTGAAGAGAAGACATGCCAGCAGCAGAAACAGATACCTTTTAGTGCAATTGGGGCATATGTACTCCTGAACGGTGTTCTTGCTTTCTAGTTCATCCTTTATTATTCATTCATGGAGTGTAATCTGTACCTTACCACATCATATACCTTCAAACTTTTTCTTTACTTTCAAATTTCATTTATAGAGTGACAGGGAATCTAGATTCATCTAACAACTTTCAAGCAAATATCAAAAATGCTAGATAATTCATACAATCATCAAATCTAAAAGGTAAATACAAAACTAAAAATATTGCAATCATCCAAATCGTTAACCAACGTAGAAGAGCTGAAGACACTCAGACAGTGTTTCAGCATTTAAAAAAAGCATATATTTCAAGTTTCGACCAACGAAAAAATTGAAACATGAAAACAGCATTAGTAAAAATTTTGACTATTTCAAAAAAGACTTTTTACAATAACAGTATTAAGAAGCTTCACATGAAAACGGAGCCATTTAACAAAACAAAAATATAAAGTAATGTTATTTTCATTGTAAGGGGGGAATAGAAAATCATATGAACCGATACAATAACAATTGGAAGATCTGATCAATTTTATACTTAAATTAGAAAAATACCAAAAAATATATAAGAAGGCATAAAAATTAAAGCAAAAAAATCATACACATTAATTGTCAAAGACTGTGAGCATAAGCTAGAGAATTTACAGATGGATCAACTTGGAGGATGAAAAATTAAGGATAACTAAACAAGTAGAGATAATTAAATAAAAGCTAAAAGCTAATATAAAACCAAAAAGAACAATGAGAAAATGGAGAGAGTACGAAGAGTTAGCCTAAAAACACGAAAAAAATGAAAATGAAAAGTCACGAACATAGTTATAAAATAGTCATCGGGGCTAATCTAGAAGACATGGCGAGGAAAATCCGAATCAAATAGTCATTGGACTAATCTGGAAGCAGCACAACCGAATGTGGCTGCAGCTAATGAAAATGTAAGGCTAATGGGGGAGTACATGATTCCATCGGTTATGGAGAGACAGCATAGCATAGTATATTCGTCGTTTGGTCAGGCAAACTTCCACCTGAGAACTAATGTGAACAACATGTTCCAAAACGCACAACAATTCTTTGAATGAGCTACAGAGAATCTCAACGCTCATATATCAAGATTTTTGGACATGTGTGCAACTATCAAGTATCTAGGGGTATCCAGTGAACCAATTAGACTGAGGCTTTTTCCATACACATCGAGCGACTCAGCCAGAGAGTGGTTAGACACTTGTCCACCTTAGAGCATCACTACATCGAACCAATTGAGTCAAAAATTCCTTAACAAATATTTTTTGCCGAAAACGATTGCAAAACTAAGGGACAAGATTACCACATTCCAACAGCTAGACTCAGAATGCTATTCAGAGCTTGGAAATGATACAAGGGTTTATTCTGCCAATACCCACAACACGGATTGTAGAAATGACTTCAGGTGTAGTACTTCTACATTGGTCTGAAGGGCTAATATAGACTCTACATACGATAATTCTATCACAAAAAGAACTGCAGATCAAGTCTACCAAATCATGGAGGACTTTGCATTCACTAGTGGACTTTGGCCTACTGATAGGGGGAGTGGAAAGAAGGTTGTTGAAGTATATAAAGTTGATTCTTTGACAGTAATATTAGATCAGTTGGCCTCATTGACGTAAAAGATGGAAAATATGAGTGCAACTCAAACAGTCAGATCGAAATGCAAGCATTGTGGAGGGAACCATTAAAGTGTGGAGTGCACCTCAGGTAGTCCTTTTGCTCAGTCAGTAGAGGATGTAAATTATGCTCAAACTTTTCAAAGGCAGCAACACAATCAAAATCATAACACTTACTACTCAAACTGGAGGAATCATCTAGGTTTTCGATGGAGCAACAATCAGGGAGTTCAGATTGAGCCACATCAAACTGTACCTCCAGGTTTTCAGTAGACTGAAAATAAATCTTCGTTAGAAGATATTATTACTAAATTGGCGAAGATGTCTACCCAATACATGCAAAGAACATATAAAACATTGGAAGTTCAGGGAGCTGCCATCAAGAAACAAAGACAGAAAGCGCATCAGATGATCTAAACATTAAGGAAACCACTCATACTAAAGAATTTGTATCACCACTACCTTTTCCACAAAAGTTGAAAAAGATAAAGCTCGATGATCAATTCGAGAAGTTTCTGGATATGTTGAAAAAGCTCCACATCAGCATCCCATTTATCAATGCAATCTGACATATCCCAATGTATGCAAAGTTCCTGAAGGACATGATATCTAAGAAAAGAAAGCTTCCACACTGGAAAGAAGTGACATTAATCGAGGAGAGTAGTACAATGCTGCAAAATAAATTGCCACCAAAAGTCAATAATCTAGGGAGTTTTACTTTACCTATTTCACTGGGCAAAGAATTTCATTTTAATATTTTATGTGATACAGGTGCAATGTAAATTTAATGTCTTTGTCTACTTTTAGAAAACTAAGAGTTAGGGAAGTCGAAAGATCGAATGTGATGATGTAGTTGGTATATAAGAGTATCAGATACCCATGGGCATGGTTGAGGATGTGTTCATCAAGGTTCAGAAGCTAATATTCTTCACAGACTTCCTTGTTATCGACCTCGAAAATAACCACAATGTAACAATTATCTTAAATCGACCCCTTTTTAGCAACAAGTCAAACTTTGATTGACATGGAGAATGATAAGGTGATTGTGAAGGTGGAGGACGCACATGAGATCTTTAAATTACATAATTGCCCTAACCAATCATTAGTCCTGGAAGAAGCCAAATCTGTTGCTGAAGAAGTTCAACGAGGGTTAAATGAGAAAAAGCCTAAACGTCTAGGGAGCCTTGCTCAAGAGGAGAATAGAGAGCTCAAGGTTTGGAGGGTAAAAAAATGACATAAATCTAAAAATTTCAAGGACTGTAAGGCTGCAAAAATCCATCGTGAACCACCATGATCAGTCCATCTACACAGTCTAGAGTATATGAAGTTTAATCTTTGACAAAAATATCAGCTCAATTGGCATCATTAGTGCAATAGGTAGAAAATATGAATACAGCTCAAACAGTCGGACCAAAATGCAAGCATTGTGGAAGGAATCATGAAAGTGTTAACTGCACCGTGGGTAGTCATTTTGCGTACTCAGTAAAGGATGTAAATTATGCTCAAAAATTTCAAAGACAGCAACACAATAAAAGTCCTAGCACTTACTACCCAAGTTGAAGGAATCACCCCATGTTTCCATTGGAGTAACAATCAGGGAGCTCATATTGCGTCATAGCAAACTGCACCTCCAGGTTTTCAGCATATTGAAAATAAATGTTCGTTAGAAGATCTTGTTACTAAATTGGTAGAGATATCTACCCAACACATGTAAAGAATAGATAAAACCTTACAAGTTCAGGGAATTGCCATTAAGGACTTGGAAAATCGGATGGGACAAATAACGAAAGCACTTTCAAAGAGACTACCAAGAGCATTACCCAGTGACACTGAGACAAATCCTATACAGCAGGTAATGGCAGTGAAAGTTGTGAAATAAGAACATATTGAGGCAATAACTATCCGCAGTGGAGTTCAACTCCCAGAGATTAATGTAAAGAGACCAGTTGCTACAAAATAAAAGGTATATACTACGATTGAGGAGTAATTGGAGGAATCTAAGAAAAATAAAGAAACAAAGACAGAAAGCGCATCAGATGATCTAAACATTAAGGAAACCACTCCTACTAAAGAATTTGTGCCACCACTACCTTTTCCACAAAGGCTGCAAAAGATAAAGCTCAATGATCAATTCTAGAAGTTTCTGGATATGTTGAAAAAGCTCTACATCAACATCACATTCATCGATGCAATTTGACAAATTCTACTCTATGCAAAGTTCCTGAAAGATATGATATCTAAGAAAAGAAAGCTTCCATAATGGAAAGAAGTGGCATTGACCGAGGAGAGTAGTGCAATGCTGTAAAATCAATTACCACCAAAACTCAAAGACCTAAAGAGTTTTACTTTACCTATTTCACTAGGCAAAGAATTTTATTTTAATACTTTGTGTGATATAGGTGCAAGTGTAAATTGAATGCATTTGTCTACTTTCAGGAAACTAGGAGCTGAAAAAGTCGAAGAATCGAATATGACGATGTAGTTGGCAGACAGGAGTATTAGATACGCATGGGGCAGGGTTGAGGATGTGCTTATCAAGGTTGGGAAGTCGATATTCCCCACGGACTTCCTTGTTATAGACATCGAAGATAACCACAATATACAAATTATCTTTGGTCAATCCTTTTTAGCAACAAGTCGAACTTTGATTCACATGGAAAAGGGTGAGCTGACTGTGAGGGTGGAGGACACACATGAGATCTTTAAATTACATAATCCCCCCAACCAATCATTAGTCTCAGAGAAAGCAAATTCTATTTCTGAAGAAGTTCAACAAGAGTCAAATGAGAAAAAGCCTAAACGTTTAGGAAGCCTTGTTTGAGATGAGAATAGAGAGCTCAAGGTTTGGAGAGTAAAAAGAGAATGTAAAGCTGAAAATTGCAAGTAGTGTAAGGCTGCAAAACTATGCGTGAACCACCATGATCTGTCACTCCATAGAGTCTAGCTAAAGACTATATATTAAGCGCTTATTGGGAGACAATCCAATTTTCTAACCATTTTATTTATTTTACTTTCCGTATTGCATTGCATGTAGTGTTGCTCTTGACTTATAGGTTGCATTAGTTATAGACACGTCTAAATTCAGTTTGAGGGTCATTTTCATCATTGACACTTAGTCTAATTAAAGAAAAATATTAATTAAGTCAAACAGAGTTTTTTTAATTCTTTTGATTGTTTTCTACTCCTCTTGATAGACACCATGTACATTGACATTGGAAAATGTTTAGCAAAGAATAAGTTGCATTAAATTGACAGATAGCTCTTCATACATTGAATAGAAAAATTTGGGGAGTACATTTTTCCTTTTCTTCCCCACCTCCTTATATTCTTACTTATACTTTAAGATAATGAGGACAATGCCCTTTTTAAGTTTGGGGTGGACAAAACTTTGAGTTTTTACTTTTCGTGTGTTTTTTATTGTCCGTGTGTTTGTTTTTCGTTATTCCTTTAATATATAATAGAAAAATAAAAAATCGAAAATTTTGAAAATAAATAAAATAAAACATATTTTCTTTTCTTTTATTATGTTGTGTGCTTGTATGTGTTAGATAACCTGACCGACAATGATGATTAAATTTGAGATTTGGTGTTGATTTATGAACTATGGAGTCAATGCTTAAATTGATGCCTAGCCTTGCAAAACTTGATATTTTACGCGCACTATACTTGAGTTTTACATCATGATTCAATAAGTCGATTCATATGTAGGATAGGTTGATTGATCGAACATAGATACTATACATAAAACTATCCTAAATTAATGATCCTTAAACTAAATTTAGCATATTTTGGGGGTGATTTTACGGTTGTAGGAAGATACGGATGCAAACTGGGATTCCGTGTGAAATTTATGTGTGGATTATGTTAGATTAATATAATAAAATTGGGCAAAAGTCTTAAATTAGAAGTCAGTTTGATTAGATAGGTATTTAATGAGGGGTATTGCACTAACCATAGTCAAAAAATATATAGAAGATATCTTTTCGTAGCCTTTATGACTCGAGTTATTAAGCATGCTATAGTATTTATTGACCCAACTGGTTGAACTAAAAAATGGGCCACCTAGGCCATTGACCGGGCCGGGTAGATTATATTTATAGAAACGTACATGATTCAGTCAAAAATCAATTTTGACCGAGTTAACCGATTTTCTACCAGCCCGATTGACCGATTTGACTGGGTTTTCAAATTCTCTTGCAAAATTTTTGGGTCTAAAGGAATTAAACTTTGGACTTTTAAGGAAAATAATGAGTTACTCACCACTTGAATACAAAGTGCTTTAGTATTATTTATGTGCAATAACTTATATTTATCCAATAAATTATTTATAGGTATTCTAAAAATATTTTTGTATAAAACTTTGGTCCAACCTTTTACTTTATTTTATAAACCTAAAACTATGGTCACGAATGTATTAAAAAATCCTTTTATGCTTTGAGAATATAAAACTGATTTCTGGAAAGTTTTTTATATTATTTATAAATATATGTAACAATTTTTACTTTTTTTTATGGGGGCTCTCATCAAGATGGGGCTTTAGATGATCGCCTACCCTGCCTTTAGCCAGGGCCGCTACTATTTGAAATACTGGAGAGTGATGAAGACAAGAAATGGATGAACAAAAAATGAAATAAATTGATTTATCTCATTATTCTTATACTATATTGTTATAGTGATTTTATTTATTATTTATTAGTGGATATATTTTGATATTTTTAGAAGTTTAAGGACAAGTTGGGGTGTAATTTCAATTAGTTGCAATTAGGTTCTAGGTATGAAATTTTAGATATCACAGCCTTGATGTCGAGTTCATACAATAAATAGACATTTTGAGTTTAGAAAGAAGGTGTTCTTGAGCCACTTCAAAACGAGCAGGTTGAGTCGTGAAAACATCTTCATGTATTTCTATTAAAAATGCAATTGTTATGTTCATTTAATCGGTTTCCATATCAAAATGAACTCGCGAAAACCGGTCAAAGTTACTTCGCAATCAATGCATTCCCTTTAGCTTTAGCCCATGGTCATATTCTCGTTTTGCCTTCAAAATCATGTTTGGTACCCATTCACGACCAATATACTTCAACCTATGGTAATTTAACTAAATCCCACACGTTATTATGTCCCTGCTTGACCCTTTTCTATAAAAATTCAATTTTTTTTTCAAATTTATTTTCAATCATACATTATTTCAATAAAAAAAATTTACACGTAAACACAAACTCATTCCCTACATTCTATATCTTACATGAAAATGAGACAAAATTATTTTTTGAATAATGCGTGGTTAAAAGCACTAAGCAGCTCATTCATCTTTCATGGAATCCTTCTGGTACGAGGAATGAGAGTTGCTTACCGCTTCCTTTTAGATTAAAAATATTATAATACCAAAATCATGCTCCTGCAAATAAACAATGAATCACAAACCCTTTGAATGCAAAATCAAATATCAGCATTGATCCCAACAAAGAAGCGCTTAACATCTTTTTCCACAACTAGTATCATCAGTGAAAATTATCTATACAACAACTGTAGCTGAAAACATGAGATTCAAGTGAATTAAAGAACTATAGTGAAACACAAACAAATATTACCAACTCGATTAAGAGTAGTTTCTTAATTAAGATCCTATCCACTTTGGGATTTCACTACGCTTAGTTGTGTGTGCAACCACTTTTTTCAATGAGATCTAATTTTTCCTTTCTTTTTCAATTAAAAGCCTATTGCGGAAGCTCATTCCAAGGGTCGTCAAAACGGTGGTTTCAAGCTTAGTTTACATGTCATTTCTCTACCAAACAACCAATTCAAACAATTTAAACCCACAATCATTATATTCACCTCCATTGCTTCTCAATTTCACTCACAAATGACAAAATTATGATGTTGATTTGTTAGCCACAAAGGTATGGGAAAAACAACAGAAGAAGAAAGCATAAGAAAAGAGTAATAACACAGTTGATCACCAGTTTTGTAACACAAAAGTAGCCCATTTTTCTTCTCCAATGGCATACGATTTTCAACAGGTAGGCAGTCACGCTTTTTGTTAAGAATTTGAGTATGAGGCGATATGAAGTATAGATCGCACAATTGATAATCTAACAAGATGTCAAAGAAAAGCAAGCAAGAAGAAGAAATTGACAGAGGAACCGAGTGTGTCATTGACAACCAATAGACAAAAAATTACAACTTCTGCAACTTCAGGTCTAATAAACTGAATGAAGAGTTTACTATTTATAGGAGACATGTCCAAACCCTAAAATAAACCTAAAATATGTAAACTAGGTCAAAAATCGCGTAAAACCAGAAAATAAGGAAAAAGATCCGCCGTTCAAGCGACGTCGGGCGATAGCTTCCCTGCTCCAATTTTTCTCCACTTGCTCGAGGGTGAGTCGAGCGGCCGTCCATCGTCGTCAATCCACCATTTTTTCTCTTGGACCCTATTTTGACATCTTCAAACCCAATACTCCACATCGCGAAAGCTTAGACCCAATTCAAACCGAATTTGGGTTACAAAACCCAACAATCTCTTGACACAAATTTCAGTGCAACGAACGAAGCTCCAAAATTTCTCCACCTAGAAAAATAAGTCCGACAGCAGCGAAACACTCTGAACTTTTCAACTTGAACCAAAACTCTTCAACATTTGAAAATACTCTTCCTCTTCCATTATGTCCAAACACGGAGACAAGTGAATCCAACCCCCAGGGTCCTAAAATTCACAACGAATTCAAAATTTACCAAACAGGGTCGAAACACACATTGTAGCAGAATTACCACTAAATGCTTTAACTAAAGGCCTCGGGCTAGACTTGTCACCTTCAACAACAAAAGCATGCACATCCAGATTAGCATTCCCGTACCTATCTCAAATGGATATCTCCTTAGCCGTTGAATACAATTGAATCGCAGACTGTGATGGCAAAGCGGAATTACCCATATCCCCCAAACTCGACAGAGTAGTATTCTCCAAAAATATACTCAGATCTAACTCCCATGGGTACTATACCAAACTGTATATCCACCATGGTACCAAACGTGTGCTGATATTTCTTCATTGATTTTGCCCATCCTTGCAAGATTTGTAACTGGGACTTTCTCCACCCCTCCAATACAAAATGGACACCCTTCTGAACCTTCAAAACTCCACCTACACCAGAGAACGTGT
>CAIGRN010190817.1:0-22523 GCA_903798345.1 Fraxinus anomala
AAGAAGTTAGAGTAAGAAAAATAAACAAAATTTTATGCTGAAATTCTTAAAAATAATAAATTACCTAAAAATCTAGAAAATTATGATTTTAAAAAAAATGATAAAATAAACAACTAGAGAAGCACAAAAATAAATTAGCACCACTCCCCGACAATGGCGCCAAAATTTGGTGTGTGCAATAGCAGGCACCGAAAGGTAATACCTTAATATCTAAAACTAATATAGTAGTGGAAGTAAGGAGTCGATCCCACGAAGAGTGTAATTTAATATTTTATGTTTCGTACAATGATTAGACTTTTGTTTGTAATTAAATCAATCTTATAACCAACAGCAATGTAAATTAACAAGTTGTATTAAATCAATAAAATGAATCTTGATCTAAGTCAACTTCTACCATTGGAGCTTTATAACCAATCATCGATCCACAAAGAATAATCAATCCACATTCTCAATATTCACCGTTGGAATTAATTTATATTTCTCCTTAATTTTAATTAGTTAGAAACCAGCGTTCTAATTAACCCTAATTATTAAATAACCTCAAGCCAGCGCTCAAAATTCAATTTAATAACAGTTTTACACAATAAAGAAATCGATTAACTAGATAACATAAACAACAGTGGTTGCATTCAATCAATTTAAACATTCTTCTTAAGATTCAATAACCTCTATTGTAGAAAATTATCAAATCCTAGTGCTTCAAAAGTTAAAGGGATCAAACAATTACGGATTTGAAATATAACTTAGCTATAGATTACAATNAAGATTCAATAACCTCTATTGTAGAAAATTATCAAATCCTAGTGCTTCAAAAGTTAAAGGGATCAAACAATTACGGATTTGAAATATAACTTAGCTATAGATTACAATTCATGAGAAACTAATAGGCTCTTTTATCAATCAAGCATGGCAACCATATAATTACGCGCAGAAGAACATTCAATATTGAAAATATAGATTAAAAAATGAAAATAGATGGATAGCACAATTATAATGTTTCAAAGGCTTCAGTATCCTTCGATCAAGCACCAAGAATTAGTTACACATGAAAAATCTAAGAACAAAAGAGAGAAAAATAGTTAGTAGATGTTCTTTTTCATTCTGGGCATCTTCCAGTGTTTTTAAAGTGTAGAGAGATTTGTTTCCATAAGTATTCGATTGGAATTAGGAAACCAGAAAATTAGCGTCGGGAATGAACTATGCGACCGCATAATTTAAAAGCTAGCATTCGCATAGAACAAAGTAGAAGTGGGTCTGAATTCGCTGAAGGTCTTCATGTGGCCGCATGGAAGTTAACACTATGCAACCACATAGTGTTGACTAACTTCCAAGTTCTTCATTTTAGTCCTCAAACTTGGTTCCATCGATTCTTGACCTCTTTTCTCGACTTTCTTTCATCCAATGCTTTGTTTCTTCAATCAATTGGTCTTCACCTTTTCCAATTCTTCGTTTTGCCTTCCGAGTTAACTTTTGAATATTTGCAATTTGGTCACTGGACTTTCATTTTCTTTCACTTTGGTCATTTTTCACTTGTTTCTTCCAAATTACGACATATCCATCGAATTGCCACCTAAATCAAAATATAAGATTAATAAGTACATTGTGGCATAAAATAAACATACGAGCGCATAAAATAAGGAGTGAAAAATATACATTTTACATTCCTATCAAACACAATAAAATATTATTATTATCATTATTTTTTGTTTTATAAATGATGTTACTATAACTTCGTTAAAAACAAATTATCAATATTCTTCTAAAATATTGAAACTATACTGTTATATGCTTCCGGGACAAGTAATATTTTGCTGAAATGTTAGTATAATATAAAAAAAAAATCTTTAAAATCTACATAATATTCTTCGAGAATATTAATATAATTTTAAATTATATTTCTTCTGAAAAGTATAATTAAAAACAAACTATGTTCAAGAATGAATAAGTTGTTATTGAATAAAAAAATTAAAAATACATATGCCATGGGAGGTAAAAACTAAGCAACAAGAAGTCAATAGTGTGTTAACTGTGAATAAAAGCCTCATATTTATAGGGAAGAAATAGGGCTGCAATGAATACAATAATCATAAAAATTAGGGCTGCACAAGTATAATTGTTATTTACAAATACTACAAAAACATTTTTTAAGTTGTTAGATAAGAGCAAAATTTGAACTTCATCAAAAGGCTCTATATCTAAAGGGAAATCTAAATCTATTTAATTAAACTTTTCAGTTAACGAAATTATTCTTAATAATTTATTAAAATATTAAATATATCCAATTTATCTTAGATAACGATAAAATATTACATTAATTTATATAATTTAAAAGTTGTTTTTTAAATATTTATATTATATTTTTATCTTAATTTTTGTTATTATTTATCATTTTAAGTATGAAATGTTATATATATATTTTAACTAAAATAAATTATAGATTAAATAACAAAACCGTGCTGCAATTTAAAAAAAATAAATAAATGAATAAAACAATACCATCCTAATTTATTTAAAACTAATTTTAATAGATTTTATCAGATGAAAATAAATATAACTTATAAATAAATTATTAGAGTTTAGTCAAAATAAATATGTAGTATATGCACAAATAATAAAACAAGAGCAAGTTGGTAATTACATTGCCAAACAATAAATTCAACACTCACTTCACTTTTTGAATTCACAGCAAAACAGTCAACTTTTAATCAAATGCTCATCTTAAAAATGCTCTAATTATAAAAGTTATACTCACAATATTTGTATCAAACGGACATTAAGTTCCTGTTTAATGCACATTTTTGGAAAAAGAATGTATTTTTATTGTTGATGTGATGGGAAATATGTGGTTGAAAAAAAAGAAAAAATTATTGATACAATGAAAAATATTATTTTATTGAAAAATGTGTAGTTGAAAATGAGTAGAAAAATGAGAATGAAAAAAATAATGTGGCTCAAACAGGGATTAAGTAACATTTTGCTCCTAATCACAACTCATTATTCAACATTTTAGGCATCTCCAACCCAACTTCAAAATGACGTAAAATGCCAATTTGGTGTGAAATGATGCTCCAACTGGGCTTCAAATTTTCACACCAAATTAGAGTAATAAACAACTTTGCACCAAATCACGACACTCTAAGGATTGATAGATCCCTTCTTTTCATATATAAGAGGTAAAGAAAAACTAAAAGATATAACGACCGTGCCATAAAATCTTGTTCGCTCCTACTTGAAGACGACAAACCAAGTCGTTTCAAGATTTAACTCAAAATTAATTGATGGACTTTGATTAATAAATAAATAAATAATTTTGAGCTTGAGTATAGTATGTGGGTATGAGCACATGTTAAGCAATTTATGTCAAGGGACCAAAATTTATGTATATGAGTGTTTGTTAACATAAATGATGTAGGCCAAGATGTTAGTGGACTTGTGACAATGTCCATGGCATGCTAACTAGCAGTCCCACCTAAAGAGAAGAAGTTCCCAATTTTGCATTTTTTTGATAAATAATTATCCCATCCGTTCCATCTATATATGCTAATTTGTTTTTCACACAAATTAAGAAATTTTATTTAATATCACTGGAAAATCAATTTTTACATAGAATTTGTTTAGTTTACTCCTATTTAATTATCAAAAATTGGTAGTAAATAATTTTTTTTTTTTCCATATTTTCAAAAAGAAGGGAAATGCAGTGGCGGAGAGAGGGGTGGCATTGCCCACCCCAGTCCAAGCTAGATTTTGTTAAAAAAAAATAAAATTGGTTATAACTCTTTTTTTTTTTCCACTGTCCAACACAGTAGTCCTTCGTACCATTAAATCATGACTCCGCCACTGGGTAAATGTGTGTATTATTTGAATAATTTCAAGAAAGTAAATAAAATCCTTACAATTTCAAGATTAAGTGGGATGAGTTGATTATAACTAGGGGGATATATTAGTAAACGAACAAAATAAATTCTTTCTTAATAAAAAAACAAAACTACATAAATAAAATAAGAAAAGTTGGCCTATATAAATGGAAAGAATAGGGTATATTACATAAATTCTTGTGTAAACTTTAAATTTCATTTCAAATTCAAACTTCAAAAAAAAAGTCTTAAAATTTGATTTGATTTAAATCGTGATTGATTGATCTTTAATTTGATTTGAAATTATGTTGTCATATTAATAATGCAATTTTACGAGTCGAATTATGATTGATTTTACATTTGTTAAAAATAATTGAAAGAGATTTAATCATGACTTTACCAAATAATTTAGGGTTAATTGCATTTCATGTCCTTTAGAGAATATCATTATACATGTCATTCCTCTCTAATTTAAATTTTATGATTAACAAAGTATTAGTCTATCAAGTTGGTCTAAGATTAAGTTTTAATTTATAAACTATAATGTTTTCCTATTTTATATGATACTTTTTATCAACATATTCCGTAGGTACCAAAAGCACCCACTTATTCACTATTGAATCATTTCTACCTATTTATAATTTAAATAGATTACAATTAATTACCTAAAAAGCACTAAATTTATTATTTATAACTTTATTAAAGTTATATATTCAAAGAAAAGATATTAATTAAATAGAAAAAATACTCTCTAATCTCGATTCTGACACTATAATTCTTAATGGAAATTGTAAAACCGGACCGCAGCCGTTGCTCGACTACTATGTGGATACGCCTCTACCTCTGGAGTTTTGAGTTTCCAACAAATATGCGCCAAGAAATGGAGAAACTTAGTGCATGTTTGGTTAGGCTTAAAACACTTAATTATAAGTAAATTTTAATTTAAATAATTTATTGTTAGTTAAAATAGGGAAAGGGAGGCTGTAAGTACTACGAATCTTCTTACTCCCGATTATATTGCCTTTTAGGGCTCTTAAAAATAACCGATTGATTAAGATTGCCTTAGAATCGTCAATTCACGTCCCCTTGTTGGATGGGAATCTATTCCCTGGTTGCCATCCATGAGTCTAAAAAATTGCCACAACAATATAATGTTCTCTTGTACATTTCATTCTATTTGAAAAGAAATAAAGCACCTTTGTCGTAGTGCTAATCCTATTATAACCACAAGAATGAATCAAGTGGAAATGAAAAGTTACTTATTTTGAAAATAATCGCCGATTACTTTCAAAATGTTCGTTTATAAGTAAGAAAAAAGTGACTAATTCAAACGTGAAACAAAAATTACTTGCAAATAAGCTTGACTTATATTTAAGCTTAGCCAAACAAGTTAGTACAATAAAATATTTTTAATTAAAATGTTGGCCGGATAGGCGTATGCGAGATTCAATGAACGTCGTTGAATGCTGTTTGCTTTTTTTCCCACGCAGATAATCATGCCGCGAATTGAACCTCAATTCTTCTGAGATTCTAAAAAAATTGCTGAGAATATGTACTTCTTTACCAGTGTTCCACGTTTGGTATTTACAATTTAATGGTATATTTGATTGAATTAATCCCCAAGTACAGGAAAATAATCACGGAATCCTTATAGGTGTTGTCGTGTCAGTACCTGATTTGCCCTGATTTTTTTTTATTTTTTTTCATCTTCCAATAATCTGTTGCCATGTGTGTATATGTGAAAGAATGATGTGAAACACTTCTATACTTGTAGCAAAATTGATATTTGATTAGTCATGTCAACGATTTCAAAATAAGTTTAGAAATTGATTATGGTAGCACTTATGTCAAACAAGTGGTAGAAAAATTACTCCTTCCGTTCCGTAAAGTTAGATTTGCTTTCTTTTTTCTGTTTGTCTCAAATTATAAGTCACTTTTTTTATTGATATTATTGTTGATTTTTTAAATTTCTAACATGTCCCTATTTAATATATCTTGTTATTAACAAATATGAATTCATATTATTTAAACTATTCATTAATATATGAGTATATTAGAAAAAATGTAAGAAAAATTATATTTACAATTATATTAATTGGATTTTCTTAACCTGTGTAAAATTGAAACAAGCCTATTTTTATGAGACGAATGAAGTATAAATATATAGAAAGAAAAGTAGAATTAAAATTGCCTGTTTATTGACGAAGCTAAAAATTCTTGGTGTGAATCTACAGACTATTCTTATTTTGATAATCTTTAAAAAAAAAAAAAAAGTTGCTTATCTTTGTTAAACTGACCATGTACGGTTTGGTTTTGACAACAGTAGGTTATACGGAATATAATTAGACAACATAATAGATTTTAAAAAAAAAATTAACATAGTTTAGTAATATAATGTGATATAACAATAATATATTTTGTTAAAATGGATTTGTGTTTCGAAAGGAATTTTCGTTTTAAAATTGCTTTTCTTGATTACTTGTGAAATTTGTAATTTTCCTCCTAAAATTGACTTTACATTTGTACCGAATAAGTTACTGTTAATTTCCTAAATGGTCACCGAACATTTTCAAAAGTTTTCATGAGGTCACTGAATCAAAACTTTTCAATGAACTTTGCAAATCGAGACCCTATCCATCACTCACCTAACGTCGATTACAAAATCAAACAGTTTTGATGACGTGTCAAACGGAACAAGTGATGTGACACGTTTGTGTACAATTTGTTGACCAAATAAGCAAGTGTTTGATGAGGTGGACAACTTCTATAAATTTGAGTGACTACCAAGGAACAAGTGATGTCAAATGAGTCGAGCGGCTGGGTCGCTTGGCTAGTGAACGAGCTGAGCAAGGCTCGGCTCGTCGAGCTCGCGAGCGGCTCGTGAAAAATTTAAAAAAAACGTTAAAAGGTAAAAAAAAAAAAAAAATTAAAAAAGCTCTTGGGTTCGCAGCTTGGCTCGTGAGCTCACGAGCTCGTGGGCCAAGCCGAGTTCGTCCATGAGCAAATGAGCCGAGCTCGTTGGTTAAAGGGCCGAGCCAAGCCCACTGCCAACTCTACAAGGAACCTTTGGTAAAGTACACACATGGGAACCTTTGGTAAAGTTCGGTGACACCATGGGAATTTAGGGCAAAGTTTAGTAACCCTAACTTTGGAAAGTTCAGTGATAATTTGCGGAAAATTGTATTTTTAAGAGACTAGTCTATTTTTAAAATCGATGCAACTATTCAAATAGACATGACACAATGAGAATAAGCATTAGGACACAGACTATAAAAATATATGGAAAAAAACATTAGGCAAGAATTCAACACACGCATGAGGTACAAAAGGTTATTAGCCAATTGAGTCATCATTCTCATTAATATATAATTTTCAATTTGCCTCAGCATGTTAAATTATTTCGTCTAAGTTAATATGAATGCATGATAGACAAATCTTTGAAATTTACAGTCATTAATTGGAAACACGTATCATAAATTTGCTGGCATCTTGGCAAATATTGGTTAAATGGGTATTGATCAAATATATCATTCATTTTGTTATTAAATTTTTGGTATGGATTTTTTAATTTGTTTCGGGCCTGCATAGTTGTTTATTCACATATGCATTCACATATGCCAACAGATGTATGGCTATTCACATATGCATTCAAGCTATTGAGCTGATTAAAGGATGGAGCACTCATAAATTAGCATAGATACAAGGTCCGTATGTTGGCTTGAGGGCGTGTGTGAGAGCTCTATGAGATTGTGCGTTTTAAGTGTTTCCAATTAATGACGTGAATTTCAAACATTTTTCTATCATACTTTCAGGTTAATTTAGACAAAATAACTTAATCTGTTGAGGCAAATTGAGATTATATATTATGGATAATGGTGACTCAATTGGCTTCTAACATTTTGTACCTTATGTGTGTGTTGAATTATTGCGTAAATGTTCTTTTATAAATTTTTCTAGTCCGTGTTCTAATGTTTATGCTTCTTAAGTCATGTTCATTTGAATAGTTGCATCGATTTGAAAATGGATTAGTCTCTTAAAACATTCAATTTTCCACAAATGCTCATTGAACTTTTCCAGAGTTTCCCACGGGGGGGTCACTAAATTTTGCCAAAGGTTTTCACGAGGTTATTGAACTTTGCCAAAGGTTCCCTAAGTAGTCATTCAAATTTTTAGAGTTGTCCACCTCATCAGCAATTTGCTTACTTGGCCAACAAATTGTACACAAATATGTCGCGTCACTTTCTCCGTTTGACACATCATCAAAACCATTTGGTTTTGCCAATGGCATTAGATCAGCCCGATTTGCAAAGTTCAGTGACTATCTAGGAAAGTCTTGAAGTTCGGTGATCCCGTAGGAACCTTTGACAAAGTTCAGTGACCATTTAGGAAATTAATCCAATAAGGTACAAGTTCGTTTGTTTGACATCCCCGTAGTTAGGAATTCTTACTCTAATAATCAGATGCTCTACGAGTTATGCAGTTGATAAATTTTCATACTGGTATGAGTTCTATCTAGTCCACTAACCTCAAGGGGGAGTATATTAACGAAATAAGATTGCATCGTAAAAGGAAAAGATTTCTTGTTTGCATATATCTAATTCTCAACATTTGATTTCTTTATCTTAAAAACATTCTTTCAATGGCCTTTTGACTTTATTCACGGTACTAGCTAGGGCTTTTCAGTTTTTATATTTTTTTTCTCCTCTAGTGATGATAGTAATATAATTGAGATAAGAGATTTCCATGCATCTTTTTCTTGGTCTAAGATATGAAACATTGAATTTTTGTTACATTTTAATAACAACTAATTGAATGAAATATTGACAATGCTCATATTGCACACCACGTGTTTTATTGAATAAGCATTTGCATATTTCTCAATAAAGATTAAACATATGTGACGAGTTTCAACTAAGCAAATAACTATATTCTCGGACCAAGTGCAAATAAAGAAGAAGGTTGTCCCCTACCCAATAATATCTATTAATTTTTGTTCTAATTGTTGCTTTTGAATTTTTTTACTTTGGTAGTCCCCACCCAACAACTCACTTGTTCGAGAAAACATTTGTACTCTATTTCTTGAAAGTGAGAGAATCAAATTGTGAGTCAGTACCATCGATATAATGTTTCTCATCACGAGAAGCTGTGTTTGATTTTCGACCATAATTGATACTAATGTACTTATAAAAAAGTTATGTTCGGAGTCTCATAATAATTTATCGTATAGGATCAGCTCAAACCACTCATTTCCATCTGTTTATAATTTAAACCGTATTAAAAATGTAGACTTCTGCAAGGATCTTATCTGCTAGATTCCTCTTACCAGATCAATACAACCAACAATGCTCAAGTATTGTGAAACACAGAATTGAATTTATTGAATTATTATACTTGTGATGAAATCAAATAGATTGTTTTATTCACAAAAATGTCAAGAAAATGTTACAAAAACAATGGTTTTACATCTAGCTCTATTTATGAAGATTCTACATGGATAGACTGTCACACATGTTGATTTTAGAGTCTTGCTGTACTAACTATTATTTAGACTCGTAAGCTCTAAAATTATATCATAATCTGTGCAATTTTCAACTTTTAGTTAGGAGAATAATCTAAATTTAACAACCACATCAAGAGTTGACTTGAGTTAGAGTCTGGGTCATCGAAGAATTGTGAAAGTTTACGTCTCTTGAGTAGCTTCATTTTACTTGATAAGGACTACATAGACGACTAGATATAATAACTCAACACAAGAATAACTATATGTTGATCGTTTTTTAAAATTATAGAACTTTAAATTTCGACCATCGAATCGATATATCAAATGCATTACAAATGAATTATTTTTAGATATTATATAATCCGTAATAACTACCACCTTGAGAATTCTAAAAAACTTCTCTAGTTTTTTATCCAATGAAATCAACTGTAGCCGAAAGCTTATCTTAGGTTCAGGCCCCTGGAATATAGGTGACAAAAAAGGGGGGGAAATGGAGAGGGGATTCATTATTGTGTTTCATTTCAAAAACTATGTAAGAAAAATGATGTTAGTGTATTTTACATGCTTGTTTAGCCTCTTTAATTTATTTAATAGTCAATTATTTGGACCAATTTTTACTCATATTAGTTTATATATACTATCTTCATAGGTTAAACCCTCAATTTGAAGATAATTGATAAAAAAGGAAGGAAGTTTCGACAAAAAATTTTCAAAAGATGCAAACAAGGGACGTAAGTGTTGAGCATGCGAGAAAATTAGTGGATACAGTTTGGTGCAAAGAACTCCACAAAGATAATTGAATTTAAAGGTCAACGAAAAAAGAAAAATATGTTACAATACGAAGATTTAGATCAAAAGTTATGGGCGTCCAAAGTTCAAGGATCAAAACGGCCAATATCAGAAGATTGAGGGCCAAAGTACACAATCTGAGAAAGTTGAGGACAGTGGCCACAGTTTGCAAAACCAAGACCGTATAGGGTAGTTCCAGGGGAGATTTTCTCCTTTTTGCCACTATCCAGTCACAGTTTAGCAAATCACGACTGTTGTTGATGTCGTCCCAAGTCGATAAATCTTAGTTTTGACGTAAAATTAACGACTTTGGAGGTATATTGTGATGCATAATTTAGAAGAAGGCTATAGAGATTATATATAAGAGAAAATATAGGAAAAATATCTTAGGAGGCAAAACACGAGTTCTCTCGTGGAAGGAGAAATCATTCGAGTTTTTCATGTACTCAAAGCAAGGAGAAGAAAGAAGATCATTCAAGATTCATTGAAGACAGCAAGGATTGAAGATTTATTTTCTCTTTCTCTTCCAGTATTTTGAAATACCGACGATGTTCTCATCCAATTATATGTTGTCGCAATTCAATTATTTCCTACTTGGAGCTAAGAAAAATGTATGATTGTATTTCAGAGTAGTTGAGTAGATAGTTTTACTTGGAACTAAGGAAAATGTAAATTTGAGGATGTTAATAGAAGTGTATTTATTACACTTATCTAGACTCTTAAATCTAAATAATATTTAATTATTTGAACACATTACTACTTATATTAGTATATATTTATTATTTTTGAAGACGATTGATGCTAAAGGAAGGATATTTGGACAAAAAAAAATCAGAAGATGAAAAACAAGGAACCTCAATGTGGAGCATGTGAGGAAATTAGTGCGTAAAATTTGGTGCAAAGAACTCCTCAAAAGAAATGATATATCATTAGAAAGATAATTGAATTTAGAGTTCAATGCGGAAAAAAAAAAGGATCGCAATTCGAAGTTCAAATCAAAAGTTGTGCACGTTCGATCTTCAATGCCAATATGAGAAGATTGAGGACTAGAGTATACAATCTGAGAAAGACGAGGACTATGGACATGGTTTGGAAACCGAGGCTGCAACTAAGAGTGCTAGGGGAATTGTTTTTAGCCATGCTATGTGTATATATGTCTACACATAGGAGTTGACATAATGTGAGTGAAATGGGGCCCACGCTAGAGTATTATGGGCCCCACCTCACTCACATTATATACACACATATGTACACATAGATTAATCCAATTTTTTTCATCGTTTCTCGTGGTCTAGTTGTGGTTTAGCATACCACGAACATTGTTGATGCCATCCTAATCGATAAAATCTTGGTTTTGACCTAAACTTGGTTTTTTGAGTATTTTGTGAGGAACGTTTTAGAAGACTTTATAAAGAGAAAATTTAGGTCCAAAGGGAAGATATCATAGAAAAATCTTAGGAGGTAAAACACGAAAGTTCTCTCATTGAAGAATATATCATCCAACTTTTTCTTGTAATCAAAGCAAGGAAAAGGATGAAGATCATTCAAGATCTATTGAAGATATTCATGTATTGAAGATTTATTCTCTCTTTCTCTTCCATTATTTTGTTAATACGGTGATATATTCTCACCCGAATATACGTTCTTCCAATTCAATCATTTCCGACTAAATCCTTTGTAACTAGGATAGGATTAACAATGAGATCTTGTTAACCTTTTGATTAATTAGTTTCTAATTTTTAGTTTAGCCCCTATTTGTTTCTCATTTTTCATCCATAAAAATGAAAAATATGACTGTTATCCATAATCAAATCATCAATTTTGAATTTATATCTCTTGTGTGGAGCCCAATAACGACTATATTTTTCATTCTCATTCTATAATAATGTGCACCAAATAGAGCTTTAAATTCTTTTGATTATTGTTTGTTTATTATTTTCTTATCCTATGTTGATTTTTTATCACCATTAGAACCTATTTAGGGTTATATTATTTTTGAGAGGTTCGGTATAAATTAATGTTGGAATTTGTTAAATAAAAATTGATAAAAAGTTGATTTCCTATCAACTTCGGCCGATTATTCATATGAGTTTCAATTGTCAAATCACAAAAGTGAATAGACCAACTTATTGTACTCATCGAGTAGATGATTGTAACATATTTGAAATCACAAAACCAATTTCAAATGAATGAAAAATTGCTTCATTCGAAATTGTTGTCCAAAGATATAAAATAAAAATTGGATTTTGCCCATATAACATTGTCGCTGGAGCGACATTCTGGGCGGGAAGCGAACAGCTTGAAAGGTTGTGTCCCTTCATAAAACATGCTGAATTTGAGGCATGTCTTTTCTGTGACAACCCCTCATCCTTTATAAATAGGATCCCTTTTGAAGTCATAACTCATTCTATATTATATTCATCTCTTACTTTGCATAAAAAACGCTCCAAAAAATATTGTTCTTTGCATCGGTTCTTGTGATTTGAAATTTTGCCATTACAAGAAATTAATCATTGTATCTTAGGAAACGATTGTCATTTCACCGCCGGCACCAGTGCAGAGCAAATTCGTCGTAAGGAAAAAAGAGTTCAACTCTAACCTTGATTCTTTTGCATTCATTCTTTCAATTGGTTTTTGTTTAGAAGAGTTTGTAATCATTTTTGTTTGTGTAAATAGAAATTACTACCGTTAATGATACAACTAATGTTACTTCAATTGGTGTGCCTCTGGTTACTCAGGTTGTTATGCCTCAAGTTACTTTGGTTGTTGCTCATTTGGTTTCGATTCCCTCTACCATTTATCCAACTTTCGTTCCACATGGAGAAAAAACCAAAAATTTTAGTGGGGTTGACTATAAAAGATGGCAATAAAAGATATAATTTATCTTTCAACGCTCAATTTGATGAAAATTTCTAAAAGAAGATGGTATCACCATACAAAAAGGGAAAAATAATAGGGCATCCTTGATCGCGTTAGATACTTGAAAAGATTCATATAAGAATTATATATTGAATGATGTAGACAACATGCTACACAACGTGTAAAGTGACATGAAATCTGCTAAGGATTTATGGAATTCTATTGAGAAGAAATACAAAACTGAAGACGTCGGAACAAAAAAGTTAATCATTGAAAAATTCTTAGACTACAAGATAGTAGAACAGTAATCAGTCAAGTACAAGAATTGCATGTTCTTCTCCATGACATTCACGCCAAAAACATGTCTTTAAATGAAATCTTTCAAGTGGCTGCAACTATTGAGAAACTTCCACCCATGTGGAAGGATTTCAAGAATTATTTTAAACACAATTGAAGAACTCATAGTCCTGTTGAGATTTGAACAGAAAGTCGGACAAGCGAATCGGAAGCCAAATACCACAAGCAAAGGCTAACGTGGTGGAAACCAATAACAAGAACAAAAAGAAGAAGCACTGAGGAATCTTTCAAGCAAGGAAACAATAAGAATGAAAAGAAGTTCAAGGGTGATTGTTACAACTGCGAAAAGGCCAAACATTGCTCAAACGAATGTCGCAAACCAAATAAGCAAGCTCAAGCAAATGTCACCAAATATAATGGTTATCTAATGGAATATTAAACATCAATTTGTCGACTGCTATTTCATAATGCTACAACATTGGAAATCCCTTTGGGTTGGTGAGTGGACACGGGTGCTACTCACCACATCTGTGTTGATAAAACAATGTTTTCATCCTATACTTCTACAAACTGTGAGAAATTGCTCATGGAAAACTCTTCAAGTTCAAAGATTGAAGGATAAGACAAAGTGGTGTTAACTATTATATTGGGCAATGAACTCATCATTAACAATGTATTTCAGTGCCGAACATTCACAAGAACTTAGTTTCAGGTTCTTTACTTAACAAGAATGGCTTCAAACTAGCTTTTGCATTGGATAAGTTTATACTTACTAAAAATAACATGTGTGTAGGCAAATGTTATGTAAATGGTGGACTATTTAAAATGAATGCCCTCACTATTGTACCAAATAATTCGAAAAATAAAATATTTTATTCTACTTATATTATTGAGTCTTCTAATTTATGGCATTATAGGTTAGGATATAGAAGCTTTAATTATATGTGTAAGTTAATGAATTTAAGTTTACTACCAACTATGCATTCTAATACAAACAATAAATGTAAGTTATGTGTAGAAGCTAATTTAGCCAAAATATTGTTTCATTCCGTTAAAAGAAACACGATACCTTTAAAATTAACTCACAGCGATATATGTAACTTAAAATTTGTGCAAACTAAATGTGGTAAAAAATATTTCATATATTTTATTGATGATTGTACAAGATACTGTTATATATGTATACTTGTTGAGAAGTAAAGATAAAATTTTGGAAGTTTTTAAAAACACTAAAACAATGAAGTTGAAAATCAACTTGGTAAATGAATAAAGATGATTTGTAGTGATAAAGGTGGAGAATATATTGCACCATTTGAAGAATTTTGTTCAAAATTTGGTATTATTCATCACACAACAATAACTTATTCACCTCAATTAAATGGTATTGTTGAACGTAAAAATCGAACTCTTGAGGAGATGATGAATGCAATGTTAATAGGTTCAGGCTTACCTCAAAACTTGTGGCAGAAGCAATACTTTTAGCAAATCACATTCTCAATAAGAAACTATACAAAAGCAAGGTAAAAACACCTTATGAATTATAGCAATGTCGAAAACCTTCCTTACTTAAAGGTATAGGGGTGCTTAGCCAAGGTACAAATACCTAAAACTAAACAGGTTAGAATTGGACCTAAGACAATTGATTACATCTTTGTTGGATATGCAAATAATAGTAATGCATATCGATTTTTTATTAATAAATCAAAAAACCTTCATGTACATGAAGGTACTATAATTGAATTAAGGAATGTTGTATTCTTTGAAGACATCTTTCCTTGTAAAGAAAATGAAGTAAGTTCACAAAAACAAACATATGATACTGCAAATGAAAATCATCAAGAAGATGAAGAACCAAGGCACAGCAAAAGGGTAAAATATCTAAAACATTTGGCTTGAATTTTCTAACGTATTTACTAGAAAATGATCCAAAGAAATTTATCAAGTCAATGTCCACTCCCGAAGTTTCGTTTTGAAAAAAAAAAAAAAAAACTGTAAACAATGAAATTGAATCCATCATGCAAAATCATATTTGGAAATTGGTTGATCTTTCACCGGGAAATAAAGCTTTAGATTGCAAATAAATATTCAAAAAGAAGTTAAAATTCGAATAATCAATTGACAAATACAAGGCCAGATTAGTATCCAAAGGATATAGACAAAAGGAACGTCTTAAATTCTTCGATACATATTCACATGTTAAAAAGGATTACATCTATTCGAGTATTGATAGCAATTACGACATTACATAATCTCGAAATACATCCAATGGACGTAAAAATACCTTTCTAAATGATGAATTGGAAGAAAAAAATATATAGAAGAACCTGAATAGCTTATGGCTACTATAAAGGAGAAAAATATGTGCAAACTTGTTAAATCGTTGTACGGATTAAAACAAGTATCTAAGCAATGGCAAGAGGAATTTGACAAAAATATATTGTCAAATAATTTCAAAATTAATGAATGCGATAAATGTGTTTACATAAAAACAACATCAAATGATTATATCATAGTGTCTATATGTTAATGATATGCTAATTATGGATAATAACTCAAAACATATTACAACTAAGAAAATGTTGATAAAATATTTTGATATGAAAGATATGAGAATTGCAAATGTCATACTAGAGATTAAGATCTCTAAGACACTTGAAGTGATGTCATTGTCTTAATCTCATTATATTAAAGCTATACTTAAGAGATTTAAGGCGTATGATGATAATTTTATCAAAACACTAGTAGACCTACGTCTACACTTTGCTAAAAATACTGTGAACCTATATCTCAATTGGAATACTCACGCGTCATAGGCAGTTTAATGAATATTACAAACTACACGCGTCCATATATAGCATATGCCATCAGCAAGTTAAGTAGATTTACAAGTAATTTTGAAAATGTCCATAGAAGGCATTAATGAAGGTACTTAAATATTTAAGACACAGTTAATTATGTATTACATTATTCTAGATATCACACTGTGTTAGAAGGATACATCGATGCAAATTGGATATCTGATACAAAGGATTCAAATTCTACAAGTGGTTATATTTTTTTAACATTGAAGGCGAAGCTTTGTCCTGGAAATCTTCTGAGAAAATTGTATAGCTTGATCCATAATGGAATATGAGTTCATTACTTTAGATAAAACTGGTGAAGAAATAGAATGACTTTGTAGTTTTTGTGAGGATATTCCGTGTTGGGAAAAGCTAGAACCTGTTATCAGCATACATTGTAATAGTCAATCGGCTATTGTAAGAGCACAAAATAGTAAGTATAATGAAAATCTCAACATATTCGTCGAAAATATAATACCATTAAATAGTTAATTTCGAATGATATAATCTCTATAAACTATGTTAAATCGAAGGGAAATATAATGGATCATTTGACAAAAGAATTACCAAGAAATCAAGTGTGCCATCTTTTATGAGAATGGGTTTAAAGCCTATTAATCGAGTAGAAGATCGTGGAATATTTGAAATCTCAAAATCAATTCTGAATGAATAAGGAATTGTTGTCCAAATATAGAAGATAAAATCGAATTTCAACCATATAACACTGCTACCCGAGCAGCAATGTTCCTGCTATGGGTGCTCGAGTGGCATTCTGGGCGGCTAATGAGCGACCAAAAGGGCTGCGTCTCTTCATGAAACATGCTGAATTTGGGACGTGTCTCTCCGGTCACAACCCTTTATTTTCTATAAATAGAACCCCTTTGAAAGCCAAAATTTATTCCATATCATATTCATCTCTTACTTTGTATCAAAAACACTCTAAAAATAATGTTTCTTTGCATCAAAAATTATTAAATAGTAGATAGAACATTATGTTTTCGAGTTTGCCAGTTCTTATGATTTGAAGTGTTGTCATCACAAGAAATTAATCATTATATCTTGGGAGACTATTGCCATTCCACCTTCGACATCAGTGCAAGGCAAATTCGTATTAAGGAAAAAGAGTTCAACTCTTGCCTCAATTCTTTTGCGTTTGATTCTTCCTGTTGGTTTTTGTTTAAAAAGATTTGTAATCATTTTCCGGGTTTTGATCCTTATTTAGACTATGGGTAAAGTTGGTAGGTTTATGGTAAGTTGTATTTTATTTCTTAAACAATAAAGAAATCACTTTGTCAACCTAATGGATAACAATTAACACATTGTAATAAACACCATTATGTCTTACAGGAGAAATAGATATTCCTATGCTTAGTGCTATTGTTTTTTATATTCTGGCTTTGTCATGCGTTTTATCTAATTCCCATACTATATTTAGATATAGTTGGTTCGTAGATAAAAATGAACTAACTTATGTCGTGAGAGAAATTAGCACATAAGGAATATCAATTATCAGAATACCATTATCAACATAAATCAAGAATTGATTATAAAATGGAAATTGAGGATTAAAAATATGTTAATAATAGTGAATTCTGGATCCTAATGCCTTAAACTATTTGATTAAACTCCAAGATTTGTTTTCTTTTTAATTGAGCATTTTAGTTGATAATTAGAATAATTCAAAGTCATAATTAATTGTGTGAGTTTTTGAGTTAGAGTTAGTTTTAAATGATGTATAATAAGTAAATAATCAGTTCTCGTGAATTTAACGTGCTATTCATCATTATATTATTTGTATATGTTATTCCTTACTTATGAGATAATATCAAAAATAAATGAGATTGGCCAAAATAAAGGATGACTTTTACTATTTGCATACTTAATTTTTTTTTATCGTGTCTTTATCACTTTAGTACATTAAAAAAAGACAAGTCAAGAGCAACAGCCTCATCAATTAAGAAATTTTATTGTTCATTTGAACTTTATAGAAATTAAATTGTTCTTTTGAGAGTTATGAGGGCTCGAAAACCTTCTTGAGACTTGGGATTTTCATCTTAAATATCAAAATTTTTAAGAGGAGTCATTCGTGCCCTTAATCAATGTCATAAGAATTGTTCTCATCTTTAATCAATGATAAGTGTAGTTTCTACACTTATTCGAGACCCTAAATGATGATATTTTATTGTTCTTTCGATAAAATTCTACCTAATTTATTCTATATTGCATTTTTATAGGTAAAACTTTATGTTTGATGAAGAATTTGAGAAAATAAGTGAAAATTGGTGAAAAATGGCAAGATCCAAAGTTTAGGGACTAAAGTGTAAAAATTCAAAATTTATGCCGAAACTCACGATGAGGATTCGAGAATCTTAGGGGTCAAATTGATGCAATTATAAGTCAAAAAGAGTGAAATATGACCAAAATATTTTCAAAATCATTTTTCAACCGCACAAGGATGTTCCAGATTTTCAGCCGGAGATTGAGACCCATTTTTGGTCTAGTAAAAATTCGATTTGGAAAACATTTATTTCTATTAAAGTTGTAGCCCTTTGAGTTATCTTTACAACCCAATTTGAATTGCCTCCAGATGATATCAGGAGAGAAAGTTATGATAAAAATGCTAAAAAACGTGCAGTGCAGTTTTTCTCCTGAAAGGTGGCGCCACCATCATGGCGCCGAAGAGCCACCACTCTGTCTTCGCAGTGCCGCGCGAGGCGCCGCTTGGGTACATCTAGGGCCCTTTTTGGTCCGTTTTGAAACCCATAAAAACTCTACATTGGACACAAACGTAAGGAGTGATATAAATACAAGAATTTCACACAATTTAAGGGGTTCCACACATTGAGAAAACAAAGATACAACTAGAGATTAAGAACACAATTCGAAGGATGAAAACATCAAGGAATTCAAGTTTTGAAACATTGATTGGCAGAAGCAGATCTTGGTGCAAGTTTATTTCTTTTTCTATATCTATATTCAAAGGAATTCAAGTTTTGAAACATTGATTGGTAGAAAAAGAAGATCTTGGTGCAAGCTTTATTTCTTTTTCTACGTCTATATTCAAAATCCAGTTATATACTCAATATCAACTCTTTGTTTTTCTACTTTATTTATTATGAGTAGCTAAACTTTAAATTAGGGTGAACGATATAATCTACTTTAAAACATTTATGTCTTTTATTTAAGATTATTTGTATTTTATTGTTCATGTGTTGATTTTAATATAAGTTTAATACATTAAATTACTTGATCGCTAATTTGGTAACTTATGAATCTTTTACGAATCGATATGTGAGTTAGAGATTTAGACCATATAGTAAAATTAGGTAACTTAGTATAACGTGTAGAGATACATATACTAAATATTGCGATCATAGACGAATTCTTAAAACTAATATTTCGTTTAACTAAAGTAGATTCACGTAGAGATATGAGATTAAAATAATTAAATAGATTCAATGAGAACTCGAGATTAGTAAATTGAATATCATAAAAGAATTCGATCGAACACTACATTGGGCTCTTGAATCTTGAATTAGGACTTAAAAGTGATCAATAGGTGAAATTGTTCGTCCCTAATTTCCATCTATTATTTAAAATCTCAACAAATCTTTGTGTGCATGTTAATTAAGTTAAACTGTTTAAATCAAAAATTCACATTAACGCATAAATCTTTGTTTACTTTCATCAAATATGACTTAGAAAAATTTAATTAAGGTCTAAAGTATAGTTTTTGGTGGAACGATAATTCGGACTCAAATGTCTACTATATTACTTGTTACGATATCGTACACTTGCGATAGGAAAAAAAACGCATCAGTCAACGTGGGATATAAACTCTTAGGCCATGTTTGATACAAGCAATTTTCCTTGGAAATTGGAAAAGTTTTTCCACTTTCCACAAATTGTAGTGTTTGACAGCACCAATTTGACCTGAAATTAGTTTTCCCTCTAACTCTCTCACGTGCCTCATTTCTGGCTTTTAAAGGAAAATGTTTTCTTCAAGTTTTGGTGGGAATCCATTTTCCAGATTTTTATTTTTATTATTATTATTATTTTTTTTTTTTGGCAATTGAAAAACATTCTAGACACAATGATAAAAAAATTATCACTTTTATTGATAATTTTCATGTAAAACAAAACCAAATGAATGGTATTCGGTATGGTTTTTTTTTTTAATTATATATATATATATTATTTTTATTTTTATTTTTGCAATTGGAATAAATGCTAGACCCAATGGTAAAAAATTATTATTTGAATAGACAATTTTCATGAAAAATAAAGTCAAACGGACACCAAATTTTCAACATTTTTTGGGTGAAAAATTATAACAATCAAACACAATTAATTATAATTCCCAATAAAATAATTTTTAGACAATTTAATTTCCTGAAATTTATTTTCTTTCCATTAATTTTTCACATTTACAATCAAATGAACCAATTTTCATCCTTGATCCCTTAAAGGCATCAGATTAGAGAGGTACACGGGCATCTTTTGAGTTTTTCTAGGTGACAACCAAAAAAAATCAGTGGAAATTACACAACTTGGGTCGAGCGCCCATTATTCCCATTCACTGTTGTCATATATTTACCTTTTGATTACAATTGCTCCCTCACTTTTATATAACGTTACACATTCATCATCTATCTAAACTCCGTTCACCCAAGTGACAAAAAAATCTTGCGTGACGGATGAAAATCATAGTGGCAATTAATAGTCTTAAAATTTGAAAACTATTTAAATGAGTATTCACTAACATTTACATTTGATTAATTGCATTCTCACTCAAAATTAAATAACATTTATTCTTTGTTATTGTTTGCTCACTCATATTTACACCACATTCATCAACCATCTCAATTTTGTTTTTTAACCATTCAGTTTGTTTATATAATTTTCTTGATTTTTGGATCGATTTTTTAAAATTACATTGCGCACTCTATTTTCCTCATTTTTTTTTTCCTTCTACAAAATTTATTTTCAATTTTATTGTCCGATCTGTTTATATTATTTTTTGGATCGATTTTTTAAAATTAAATTGCGCATCCTCTCTAATTCTCCATCCACTAGGTATGATTTTTTTTTTGGTTGCAACGTGGATGAACATTCTAGATAGACGAGGATGGATAACATTATGTAAACGTGAGTGAGCAATCAATATACATTTTATTTTTAAGTGCGCGAGTAGTAACCAAATGTAATTGTAAATGGTTAATCATTTAATTAACTCAACTTTTTAGTGTTCTCAAGTCAAATTTTAAAGGATTTTAAAACACTTAATAAATATCTATATTCTTAACTCAAAATTTAAAACTCGTAATTGTAACAAATATAGGTATCCTGAATCAATTTTTTTTTTTAAAAAAAACTATTAAATTATACACATCACAACTAAGATTTATTGAAATCAATTAAAATCTAGGCATCCCTAATAACTTGTACATTTTTAAGAATTCCAAGAAATATTTTAATAGCTTTAAGTGATTTCGATCTCATAAATATAAATATCAAACTCTAGAGAAATTTTTACATGTTCCTTTTTATTATAAAGTAAAATATTTTACACATTTGACAAAAATTTAAGAAATTAATTAAATTTAATAAGAAATTTAAAAATAAAAAATAAATAGTAATAAAATATCTCATTTTAAATTATCGATCTGAAATTCAAAGTGGGAGAGAAGAATTGAGTTCTCGTTCATGTTGAAATTTGAAATCGAATTTTTACTTTACCTATCTAAGTACGAAAATTGAATTGATCCACTATATTTTTGAAACTTTATTCAACAACTAAGCATATCTTTAATCACAAAATATTTGGTGCATATTTTTATTTTATATGTAATTTTCAACAAATTAATGAAAATGAATTTATTTTCAAATTGAACAAAGATTTTTAATTTCTTGGTATTTATTTGTTTGATTTGGTATATTTTCATTTCGTTTCGTTCAGTTTTTCAAATTGAACTAATTTTTAATTTGTTAATATACTCGCTTGATTTTATAGATTTTAATTTTATTTTAAATGACAAAAGTTATGAATTTTATTTTCTAATTAAAAAAGTTTGAAATTTTATTTTGTTAAATAAAATTATATTCAAGTCCATAGAGAATCCATTTATCTTAAGAAATCTATTTTGGTTGTTGACGTGTCTCATATTACGAGATTAATCCGACACTTGTCTGTTGCTCAGAAAAATAATCTTGGATCCCTTCTGCTATATATAAGTCCAAACACGACCTAGAGAAAACATAAACTCTCTTTGAGCTTACTGCAATTGTGCAATTCAAGCAGCATAAAAACAGTGAAGAATGAGTAAATTCTGCATACCATCAAAGCCATGTTTGATGACTTGCATTGTGTTAATGGCACTTTTA
>CAIGRN010190836.1:0-12710 GCA_903798345.1 Fraxinus anomala
CCAGTATGCTTTGTGCTCAAACTTAACTGGTAGGTGGAAAACTTTCTCGAATACTATTCAGTATAGCGATATTCCAATCGGCATCTTGTAAGCAGTGCGATAGGCCTACAAAGCATCATCCAATCTTTTCGAGATGCATTCATCGTGAGTTCCAACATTCTTTTCAGCTATCCATTAGAAGTTTCAACCTGTCCACTTATCTGAGGGTAATAGGGTGTGGCTATTCGATATTGTACCCCATATTCAGCAAGCACCGTCTGGAATAATCGATTGCGGAAGTGAGTTCCACAATCACTTATGATGGATTTTAGAGATCCATAGCGGTTGAAAATAGTTTTATTTATAAAATCTACCACTACCCTTGCATCATTGGTGGGTAATGCCTTCGCGTCCACCTATTTGGAGACATATTTCACTGCCACTAGGATATATCGATTGTTATAGGACGACGAAAAAGGTCCCATAAAATCAATTCCCCATACATCAAATAGTTTTACCTCCAAAATGTTGTTTAGTGGCATCTCGTGACGGGTTGATATGTTACCTATTCTTTGACACTTATCACAAGATCTGCAGAAACTATGGCAGCCCTTAAATAATGTTGGCAAAAAGAAACTACTTTGAAGTACCTTCACTGCTATTTTAGTTTGGGCAAAGTGTCCTCCATAAGCTGAAGCATGAAACCTTGAAATCATCAGTTTCATCTCATCCTTGGGCACACATTTTCTGATAATCTGGTCTGCTTCTCTTCTGTATAAATTTGGATCATCTCAATAATAGAATTTTACTTCATGGAAAAGTTTTTTCTTCTATTGATCGGTGAAATCTAGATTCACATACCAACTCGCTAAGTAGTTAAAAATGTCCGCGTACCAAAGAGTCTTTTCCAGTTGCAATAATTGCTCATCAGGAAAAACTTCATTGATATCCAAATCATCTGAGTCTTTCAACTGCTTTAGCCTCAATAAGTGATCCGCTACCTGGTTTTCTATCCCTTTCTTATCACAAATTTCAATGTCGAACTCTTACACCGAATCAACCCAGGTTTAGCATATTTCTTCTTGAATGAATACTTCAAAGCTGCATGGTCTGTATAAACTATCACCTTTGAAATAATTAGATAAGAACAAAATTTTTCAAAGGCAAATACCACTACTAGCATTTCCTTTTCAGTTGTTGCGTAGTTGATTTGAACATAGTCAAAGTTTTGCAGGCATAGTAGATGATGTGCAAGACCTTTCCCTTTCGTTGACCTAGTACTGCTTCCACTGCAAAATCATTGGCATCACACATAAGCTCGAAAGATAGTTCCTAATCTAGTGCCACTATAACAGTTACAGATGTTAACTTTTCCTTCAAAGTGTTAAAAGCATTTAAACACTCGTCAGAAATGATAAATGGCACATCCTTCTTCAATAGATTCCACATAGGTTTTGTAATCTTTGAGAAGTCAATTCAGATTTTTCTAATTTTAGTTTGGCCTTAAGTTTGAGATCAGTACAGAGGGATAATCCTTCTCAATTAATGAAACTGATTATTTCTCCGTAAGTAAGATCTTTGTAAGGGATTGAATTATCATGGTCTCTTTTGATAGCATTTCTTACCTTCTCGACGAAAAGCTTTAGAAGTCCAGATATAAATCTTTCTTTCCAATACGATTGTTCGCAATCACTTCTAAGTAAGAGACAAGTTAAAAACATGTCTTTATACTATCTAAAGTCTTACAGAGTGGGACAATTGAGGTTCATAAGAATTTGAGAATAATGTTCTTGAATATCTGTAGGTATTCCTACGAAATGTTTGATAATACTAAGCTAAGCTTGCAAAACTATCATTAGTTCCGTCACTTTTGATAGAAGCTGCAATCTTATCTCTGTCTTCAACAGTAAGATAATTGAACCGCCAATTTTTAAGTTGTCCAGCAAAGCCAAGGACAAGGTTATTTGTTGTTTCATGCCTACTACTTCCTTTAGTAATAAAGACATTAAAACAATTGCCCATTTTTTCAAGGAGCTGGATAATTTGATATTCAGGTAATCCATCAAGATTCCACTCTATGATGTAGTCTCCATCGTATTTGAATTGTTTTTGGTCCTTTTCCTCAAAGAAGAAATCAAGAGGAGTATGACGAGGACAATAAGCAGGAATTTTTAAATATTGGACCTTTTGTCCATTTTGATGATTCAGATGCATGTTCTTTGAGAACACTTTCTTTTGAATCAAGTTTTTTGGGAACAACTTCAACTTCATGAAAATCGCATAAAGAAGGTACATATTTTTTCATTTTCTTCTTTTTAGAGTTTTCAAAGGTTGACGCTTCAGATTCAGAATTAATTTCAATTCTGTGAGCTTTTCAAAGTATGAAGAACAACGTTTGTATATTTGTTCTGAGACTGAATATTTTTTATATCTTTTGCATTAACAAAAGAGTCATCATGACGTTCAGTCTTTTTGAAAGGTGAGGCACGAATTTTCTGTGTTTCCATGTGAAACTATAATTTTTTGCAAAGGAGGATGTGAAGATTGAATGGTTTCATCTGAAGATGTTTTCCAGGTTTTCTTTGAAGAAGTAGTGTTTTGAATAGTTTTTGTTTTGACCCTTTTGGGCATTCTATTGAAAACTTTGAAATACGTCCATTCATAAAAACTAATATCTTCTGGAAATTTATCAAATTCTCCCCAGTAAGATTGAAGCTGTTCTTTTGAAAAAGATTTTTTGATAAGATGTCTAAATTTTTTGACTTTAGGAGTTTGATCAGTTTTAAACTCATTTCTTCTATCGATCTTAGAAGAAATAACATTACATTGTTGATCAAGTTCTCAGAATAAGGATGAACTATATCTGATAAGTAGGAGAAGTATGTGATTCTATTTCTTGTTCTTTATCAAATTCTTCATTTTGATAAAAAAGTTTTGGAATTTTTGGATTAATATCAACTCCTTTTATATAGGAATTTGAAAATATGACAGATTGAAAAGAGTTTGTCTTAGATCTATTATCAGATCTGGATGAATAAGATCTTTGAAAAGTACCTGAAGATTTCTTATTATTCATTGTAATGAAAAGACTGACAATTATTGTTGAGAGAATTCAATTTTTTGAGAATTTTATTTCTCCATGTTTTTAGTGACTTAGAGTTCTAACTTGAACTTATCAAAAGGTCTTGCAATTCTTTTGTGGTGTTCCCATTTCACAATTCTTGTTTCGGGTAATCAACCTGTCAGATTTCTTACATGTAATCTCGGTTCTTGGTACGGGTCGGGTTGATCTTTGCACGACATGATTTTTAACTTTCTTGGGTTTGTTCCATCTTGTTCGTGGGTTCCCATGATCGATTCTTGGTTGGGTTTACATCAGGAACATTGAATGTTGTTTTGTATTTATCTTCTTCTTTAATTTGAATTTGCTAGAAATCTGACGTCATATCAAATTTTGAGAAGATAACATTTTCGAATAAACTATTTAACATGTCTTTCTTTTGAGGCAATGGATATCTTATCCATTGAAGAGCTTTATTGAGAGGCTTATAGTTGATAACTAAACGATGAGTGCCTCGTTCAATTTCAGCAGAATTATTGACATAGAACGTTGAACAGCTCCAAGGTGATTTACTTGGACGAATTAAACCTTTGTCGAGTAAATCATTGATTTCCTTGATACGGTGATCAAGCAATTCTTTGTTCATTTAAATGGGACGAGATTTTGTAGGAATGCTTGACTCATGAAAATCATAAATGTATGGAAGAGAAACCATATGTTTCTTTCTATTCCGAAAATCATTTGGAATAGTAGAGCATATATCTTCTTCAATTTTCTTTTGAAGCGAATAAATCTTTTCAATAATTGAAGAGTCTTTCAATTGTTCCTCAATTCTTCGAAATTTGATTTATTCTTTAAGAAAATGAATATGTTTCCTTTTGTAATTAATATTATTAATCAATTTTGAAATTGATGCTTTTTTCAAAGCATTCATATCTTTGTAAGATGGAGGATTTGTAATTGTGAAAAGTATATCTTGCCCCAATATATTGGTGGTAAGACATTTAGAATTAGCTTGAAAAGTATAAATTTAAAAAATAAAAGGAGTGCCAAGAATAACTTCTTGGTCTACATCTTTGACTAAGTAAAATACATTTTTGAATCAAATATTTGAATTGCAAACATGAGCTTTTGAAAGTTTGTACTGAATATTGAGCTTCTTATTACTGGTACCATAAAGACGCTTAGTAGTTTTCTCAAAATATCTGGTAGGGATTAACCCCTCCCTAATGCAATTTTGATTAGCACCAAAATCAATTAAGATTCTAGCAGGCAGTTTGAATTCTTTATTAACCATAATAGTCATATTGTGGTACTATTTTTGAAGCTGGATTCGGTTAATAATATTAACCTTTACTTTTTCAGTTTGAGGATTTAATGTCTACTTCATTTGACAAATCATTAAAAGGATTGTTTTCTTTCTCTAGACTTTTAGCCTTTAAGAAAACAAGTTCCATTTTGACATCCTTCATTTGTTTTTTTAACAAAGCAACTTGAGATCATCTCATTAATTTCATGCTTCAATTCAGAACATGAAGATTTAAAACTGAAGAATTTTGAAGAACTTTCTTCCTTGAAATGGTCTAATATGTTATTCATATTAAATGGTACAACAAGAGTTTTTGAAGGCAGAAGAGCGGATAACTTGTTCTTTAAATGAGGATTTTCAATTTTTTTCAATTATTTCTTGAATGAGTTCTTCTTCTTTATCGGCTACCTGTTTAAAAGGTGAAGCAACGTTGAAAATTTCTTTTTTTAGTTGCGGATTTTGAATTTGTTCAATAATATCTTGAACTAATTCTTGCTCTTTAGTAAGAACATTTATAGTTTTGCAACCACAAACTTCTTTACTTTGACTTGAGGTAGCAGAGGAATTTGAACTAGTTTCAACATTAGAATCTTCTAGATGTTGATAAACCATCTCAAGTTCATAATTCATCTTCCAACCTCAAATTGAGTAAATTGAGAAGTTCAAGCCTAATTTCTTCATCTATTTGAAGATTGTTAATATTTCCCTTCATGGACATTTATTTGAATAATGACCAGTTTGATTACATTTCCAGCAAGTGATATTGGAAAGTTTTGAAAATCTTTTCTTTAAAAATTTTCTTTTTGAACTCTTCTGAGGATAATTTAGAAAAAGGTATTTTTCTTTTGAAAATATTTTGAAGATCTTTTCCTTAAATAAGAAGGAAATTTTTTCTTTTTAGATTTTGAATATGGAGGGATGATCTTTTCAAATCCATATTATTCGCAAAAAGATCCAAACTCTTTTCGACTGTCAAATCTCTCAGCTTTCAAGTTGGTTTTGAGTTTAAGATCATTATATAATGTTAATCCTTCTTTATTGACAAAATTAATAATTTCGCCATAGGTGAGGTCAACATAAGGGATGGAGTCATTATATTTGACTTTTGATAGAATTTCTAATTCTTTCAGCTAAGGGTTTTGGAAGTTCAGAAATAAATCTTTCATTCCCAAAAGATTGATTGCAGTCATCTCTATTTATAACCCTGGTTTGGAACATATCCTTATACCAGCGAAAATCATGAAGTTTGGGACAACGAAGTTTAACAAAACCTCAGATGATCTTTCTTAAAGGAGAGTAGGAGTAACAATGAAGTGCTTTAGTATGGTATATACTAAAGTATTGAAACTATCATTTTGATGTAGCTCATTAGTAGCATTATAGATTTTTTTTTTTATCTATCTTCATAATTGAGATAGTTGTTCCACCAAAATTTAATATGTCCGGTAAAACTAGTGATTAAATTTATACATGCGTTTGCTGGAGAGATTTCTCAAGTGACATATGTATATATCATACAGCCATATTCTCGATAGTTCTAATAATTTGAAATTTTGTATAACCATCAATATTCCATTCAATGTACTCATCTTCGGAATATGATTTTTGAGGTTTTCCCTTTTCCTCATATAACACATCAGGATAAAAGAACTGATTGTAATATGTTGAAAGCTTTGAATGTTGACCTTTCAATTTATTGATTTGAAGAGGTTCTTCTTCAATAAATTGAGATTCAAATTGTCAAGATTATCAATAGTGTTGCTATTCTTGGAATTTCCGAGTTTAGACAGTTGATTAACAAGTTCTTGTAAAATACTTGACTCAAATGAAAGAGTATTTCTTTTTTAATTTTGGAAGCATTTTTGTATCAGTAGGTTTGAAAATAACATTTGACTCTATAATATTTGAATCAATAGGTCTCTTCCTCACCCCTCTTTTGGATGATGATACCTCGGACTCATAATTATTCTCAATTCTAAATAATTGAGAACATACTGATTGAAGAACAATATTTGTATAATTGTTCTGAGATAAAATATTTTTAACATCTTTAATTGTTGGGCTGGATTTTTCTGTTCTACTAGTGAAATCAGGTAATTTTTGAGTGGATGCAACAATTATGGGAAACAACAATTTCTTGCATCGGAGAATGTTCAAATTGAAATGCTTGACTAGAAGAAGTCTTCTGTGTTTTATTGCTAACATGGGTATTTTGAATGGATTTTTGTTTAGAAATTCTTTTACCAAAAACTTTGAAATAAGACCATTCATAAAAACTGAAATTTTCAGGAGAATTATAAAATTCTTTTCATAAAGATTCTATTTTTTCTTTTGAAAATATCCTTTAGAGAGTATATCTAAAATTTTTGATAGAAGGAGTTTGATCAATTTTAAATTCATGTACCATATATGATAAAGTCGAAGATTTAGGTTGTTCTGATTCTTTATCTTTGTCATAATATTTTGTTTTTGGAATATTTGGGTTAAAATTTACCCCTTTAAGTTTACCAGAAGAGGTTGAAAATCTAGCAGATTGAAAATGATTATTCTCATATCTATATTCAGATTTAGAAAAATAAGATCTACGTAGAGTATTTGAAGAAGAGGGTTTATCAAAGATGAATTTGACGTGCCCATTAGAAAATGAAATAATTTGATCAGTAATTTTTCTAGTAGGAGTAGAAACTGGTTTTTGTGCATTTTCAAAATCTAATTTAAGTCCTCTAGATTGTAAATTCCAAGATATTCTCTTGGAAATCATGATGTTTATATGTAGAGGTTTGACTTCTACTAAAAGACTTTCATCTTTAGGAGAAGATCTAAGAGCACGAATATTGAGTTGAATATTTATAAGCTTATAATATGTTCTATATATTAAAGCAAATGCTTTTGAAAGATCATCAACATCAAAATTCTTAGTTTGAATATGAAGATTTAGAGCATTAAGTATAGCTCCATCTTAAACGCTAATTGAGAAATTTGGATAACAATTTGAAAATATTGGACCACTTTCGAGGTTAGACTCAAACATGGAAAATAATGAATGTTCATACCTAAGGAGTCCCTTATCTCTAAGAGTTTAGGGAACAAAAATGTCTAGACCAAGTCTAAACAATAATTTGACAGCAATTTGAACAAGACCCACATGAAAATATTTTAATTTTTTCCTATGAGCTTGAATAGCTTCTTTTGAAAATAAATTTATTGAAACAGTTTGATTTTTTTATAGCAATAGTTTGCTCAAAAGTTTTGATAATATAATTTTTGATGAAAATCAAACATTACTATTTCATAGATAGATTTCTCATCTACCTTTGGAATAGTCCAGTTTTAAAGTTTTTATTCAATTTGTGCAATTTTAATTAAAATCGTTTGATACAGATGCATGATCTTGACTAAATTCTTCTTCATCATTTTGAAAAATATTTGACAAGTTATCACTTCTACTATTTGAACTAGTACCTCTCCTAAACCAATTAGACATTAAAGATATATTGAATAGAATGAAATTATAGTAGCATACCACTATGGACACAGTGCTACAAGATAGATTGACGCTTAAACAAGCCTACAGCGAGACCACCAATGCCTACCCCGACTTCACGGCTAACCAACGCTATTTAGTAGACATCCAGGTTAGCACCAACTTCGCCTTTGACATAGTAACTATAACAGTATGACACAATTATCTCACTGTAAACTATTATGACTCTAATAACAAATTGACCCAAAAGGAACATTGAATGTTGTTTCATATCTATCTTCTTCTTTAATTTGAATATGGCAGAAACCTGACTTTATATCAAAATTTGAGAAGATAACTGCTTTGAGTAACCTATTTAACAAGTCTTTCTTTTGAAGCCATGAATATTTTATCCATTGAAGAGCTTTATATATATATGCGAATACTCAATAAACTTTTTTTACTATTATTAATTCGAGATAGTCTTACACGTCATGCAAAATAGTGAAAAATTTCAAGACATTTAATTTGTTGCTCAATATAATGTTTGTATAGTACAGGCTAAAATAAATAACATATTATTGATTCTTCTAGAGCTTATTGGTGTTAGTCATTTTCATCATTCATGTCTTATCCTTTAGGGAATCATGATATACTTTAACTAAATATTTCAAAGCAAGACATGCATCCATAATATATGAAAGAATAAATACTCCTTATATTCCATGTTCTCATAATGATGCCACAAAAAATTGTAGTTTCCTGCTATTCAATCACCAAACTAAATTTCACAAAATAGAGAACTTTGCATAGTTTTCACATTCTCATAAGTACACATATAACCAATTAATTATATTGATGTAAAATATATGTCCAACGAATAATTTAACCACATCTTAAAATTTAACATAACCAGTTGCAAAAGGTGATGAAAACTTTGGTTTCTAATTGTTACAAAATATATGAATGGAATAGGCCTAGATCTAGTACAAAGCAAAAGGAAACAAATTTCTACTTGAGATGGATGGTAATAATATCCAACAATTTCACAATTGATTTCCTTTCTATTTCGATATTATCAAATAGATAAAAACTGATGAATAATCTATTGACCTTGATTTCTGCACGGGTGATGTGGTCAACAGATCTCTTCTCCATTTACGTTCACGTAACTTCTTGCTTGTACATTTGAACAAATCGTTAGCAATATATGGCCTTATCCAGTGGTGAGGAAGGCGATCGCATGCACTCTGACAGTCAAATAAGTTAAATTGTATAAACATATTTGGATGTAAGACGTGTGAAAGACATGTCTACAATAGTGTTCAGGCACCGAGGGTTTACACAGTAAAAAGAAGAGAGCAATATTATAGTTGAGTATATAAAATTGCATTACATTCAAATAGACATTAAGTGTAAGGTTTTATAGTAAAAGAGGAGAAATGGTTACTTGGATGAAAAGACATGTGGCATCATCCTGATAGTCGAATTGACTTTTCCTAGGTGTCACTCCATCAATCATAGGTGAGTCGCATTTAATGATCTCTGAAAAATAGAGTAACAAGTTGACTATTTAGACTTCTATTGTATAGATGTCACATCAATAAATCCTACGAGAATTTGTACGAGAAATCTCTTGGAAGAGGTGAAGTGTGAGATGTCTTCCCTAATGAAGAGGCTAATTGCCTCACACCACTTCTGCATTAGGTTATAGTACCTCGTCTTGGCCTCGAAGGGTCGGCCTCTACATGGCACCTCAACGAAGGTGATGCATCACTCCGCCTACCTTATATATTGTCTTAGCTCGGTCAAGTAGGATAGTGTTGTGGAGTGTAGGCTTGTTTACGCTTGCTAGTTGGCTATCACGTGGCATTTTGTGGAGCCTCATTAAAAAAGACGTTACAATATTTATAACAAATAACCATAAACCTTTGAGATTAGAATTAAGCTAGAAATACAACAAGGATGATATCCCCCTAGTGGAGGAATTTGGAAAGTAATGAGATTGATGTGTTTAAAATTAATGGTATAGATTGCCGTCACATGATATAGTGTCAAGTTTAGTGTCAACCATAATGTACATGTCACATGATTTTTAGATTAATAACTTGTTCATGAACTGTTTGTATTTTTGGAAATAAATTCTATGAATAGGCTTCATGAACAATCAAGTAATGGGCCTAGTCCATATAGGCCTAGCGGTCAACTAAAAATCAATAAGCTATGCTTCAAGGCTCATTGGTCAATATCCTGAATAATAGACTTAGCACCTATTTGGTTTGGATAAAAATTAGATTTTTCGTAAATTTTGATAAATGATGGTGAAATAAATGACTGGAAAGTTATAAACGTTGAGAATCCCATGAAATTGTATTTAAAAATACGTTTGAAGAAAAATGAATTTTAATATCATCTTTGAGAATTGAATGCAAACCTAATATAAGCTAATGTGAAAAGAAAAGAGGTCACATAGAAATATTAATCAAGTAATCATCATCAAGAAATTAAAACAACTAAATAAATTTTTTAATTAGCCCACTTGAATCTAACTAACGAATTTTATATGTAATTGGCTGATGTGAAGATAACACAACATGATCGTGGACAGTGGATTATGCAGATGTTGACAAAGATGTAAATTGTTGATTAAAAGTTCTTCAAGAACTAATAGCGACCAAGACAATATATTGAAATCGGAATCTTATTTTTTTCCTTGATTTCAAAAAAATGCATATATACTAAATCTTTTTGCGAGATTTAATCATAATATATTCTTGGAGACTTATTAAATTCATGATATTCGATGTTAAAATTATGCATCTTCGAGAACACCAATGTTATATTCTTATTACATATTGATATAATGAGATTGAGCTTTAGAAGGAGCAAGACAATAATCTACTAGAATATTGGAATAATACAAATTTATTTTCTTAAAGAGTGACAACCAAATATTCCATCGTTAAATATGTGCTTTTTCAATAAAAGACATTATATTCTTTTAGAATATAAAATAAGTTTTATGTTTCTTCTTGAAGCACAACATAACATTTTTCCTGAATATTGATATGTATAATTCGTGCTTCTTTGGGAGCAATATAATATTCGATATTAAAAGTTATGCTCTCCACAACACAATATTATTTTGAATTATTGATTTGTAGCCTTAACACAGTATTCTTTTAGTATATTGATTATAAATTGATACTTCTTTAAGTAGTAATACAATAGTTGCTGAAATATTAGTACAGAGTAATAAAATACAATCAAGTAGATATATGTATGCTATCATTAATTGGTATAGTCAAAACGGTAGGACCAGATCAAATAAAATATATCAATTTTTTGTTAAGAGATTCTACTGATCACATTTTCCTTCGAGGATTTAAAAATAAATAAAAATCTAGTGCTAATTCGATTATGTGTTTATCTTTGATCATAAAAGAAGAATCATTTTTTTATAATTCAGTTGGCTATAACTTTGTGCTAATAATATGCTACGTAATTAAGAGAAAAGATATTACAATATAAGAAAATTGAAAAATAATCAAAATCTTGTTTGTTTTACGTGCCCCATATTTATAGGGTATAATTAAGAGTACAGGAATATAATAATCCTTCACAAATAATATTTTATTTATAATACTCTTTAAAAATGCTAATTATATTAGCACCACAATTTTCATTTGTTGCTTTACATTTTAATTGAATTTAATGTCATTAATTTTTCGTCAATTCTCATCTTTAACCTTTAATTAACTACCATATCTAGTCCTTGAAGATTATTTATTTCAAAATATTTTGTTTACGTGCTTTGAATTTAGGAAAAATTTCTTTCCCATATTTTTGTATTTATAATATTTTTTTAAAAATATATATAATAGAAAAATAAGCGTCCTCCAAATGAACTTTTGGACAATAACCGCAACTGAAGACGAAATGTACTAATTAATGAAAAATTGATCATAAGAATATGTCAAAAAAGTTAGAGACGAAAGAGCTATAATAGTAAAGATTGAGGACCTTAATTATAATCAAAATGTAGTGTAACGAATAAAATTGTGGTGTAAATATGATACCCTATTAAAATTTTAATTGTACTTCCAAAGTTCCAAAAAGGAATATCATCTAAGACTAATTCAGAATACATATTTACAAGTTTGGTGTCATATTGGTTTTTGATACGGTTTTAACTAATTTCAATTAAATTAGTTGTACATTCCTAATGTACATTAAGTTTGACATTGTGTGATGTGTAAAAAAATTGTATCGTTGATTTGAATAAGTGTTGTTGAAATTAATGACCATAATTGTTGTCATGTTAAATAATGTCAAACGTAATATCAACCACAATGTACATGTAGCAAAATTGAACTCATTTGTAAGTAAATGGACTATTTCCAAAAGTTAATGAACAAATTTTAATATTTTTAATTCGTTTCATTATTACTACTCAATCTAACCTATCAATTCTCTCTCATGGGATCATGTAGAACGTCATTCATTCTGTCATGTATAGTTTTGAATCAGAAGTTCATATGCTTACATAAACAAGTGTATCGTGAGAGTACATAAAACCAAAACAAATAGTAGTGTCCTCCTTTATAGATGTTTCTCACAAGTCCTAACTCGTTTATAGGCATACCTATATTCTCCCAACCAAACCATAATAGCGTTCTTACTATGTTATGTTATAAAAGAAACTTAACATTTTGTTCGATTTTTGATAAAATAATGTCCATCAATATGTACCGAACATGCTATATGTGTATGCCAAATTCCAAGAATGATAGAATATGGAAGACAAAGAGGAAAATGATCAATTCATTCACACAAAAAATGGAGATACATGGCTAAATATATATAGCCATACTTAAATACATTTTTAAAGATACTTC